>WYDF02095848.1:0-10768 GCA_009867245.2 Adranes taylori | reverse complement strand
ATATATATAGTGCAAGTGAAAGTCTAGAAAGTTTAAGAGTGGAGGATAACATTGAGTCTGACCATTTTCCGATAGAGACTGTGTGGAATGTAGGAGAGGTTGAAGAGAGAAATGAATTAGGAATGGAAGAAGGGGAGGAGTAGAAAAGTAGGTTTATTTCGAATGTGGGCGCGAAAAAAAGTTTGATGGAAAGAATGAAAAGGGTGGAATGGGAAAGTATTAGTAGAATAGAAGAAATTTCAGGCGTTATAAGAGGGAATTTAAAAAGAGAAAAAGTAAGGAAGAAAAGGGTAAATAAGAAGAACTGAAAGGAAATGGATGTGAGTGAAAAATGGATAAGAAAGAAAAGAGAGGTTAGGACAATGTTGAAGATGAGAGTGGGAGAATCCGAATGGGATGATTATGACATGGTTAAAAATGTATAGAAATTGGAAGAAAAAAAAGTGAGACAATGTGCGAGGAGAAAAGGGGAAGAAGAAATAAGTAGTTTGAGGAGTGAGATGGATATATGGAAATATTTGAGAAGAAGGGTTTTAGGAGAGAGAAGAGAGAGTGTTGTTGTATAGGCCTAAAAATCGGGCAGTGTGCGCACCAACAACCGATCAAACAATTTAGTTTGCCTAGTGTGCGCGAAAGAACCCAATGAGATCAAACTATAGGCCGATAATTTAGTCTGCAGCGTGCGGGGACCCTAGTAAAATCTTGAGATAAACAATTTCACTATTTCACTGACTGTGGGACTTTTCACAGTGTAGTCCTTTCTTCAAATGATTTGAAACAAATGGGATGCGAGTTCTAGTTACCGCAGTTAACGCATGTTCATGCAGGGAATTTCTTGTTTTTTGACCACATGTATATCGTATACATGCATTTAAAAGTAATTGTAAGTATAAAAAGTAATTGCACCTATAAATGTATTTGAAGTTGGAAAAAGTAATTGTAATTGATAAAGTAATTGTACTTATAAGAAGTAATGAAACATTCTGAATGACTGCATTATTACATTGAAACCTGCTTATGATTTGACGATAGACATTTTTTCAGGTGAAAAATACGTGACCGTGTAATTAATTATTCTATTAATTAAAAGTTTCAAATGACACTAATATTTCACCTCAAACATAATTAGGAAAAGTAATTAAATCTAAATTAATAGAGATAGTTCAACATCGACTTGGTAATTTTGAAACAAATATAATAACGCCAAAAGCCACATTTCTAGATCCTATATTTAAGAAATTGAGCTTTGAAAATCAAGAAAATGCCAATAATACGGGATATGGATCACAGAAAAAAGCCAGTCTATATTAACTCAATCTGAAAATGCCTAGGTGGAAGAAGTAATAGATAGAAATAATTCAAACGTTGACTCAAACCATTCAAATAATGTTTACATTACACAATCTTCTCCTTCAACAGTTATGATACAACAACAATATTTGCAAATGCCGTTAATAGACCGGAATCTAAATCCTCTGGAATTTTGGAGCACCAATAAAAACGTGTTACCATAATTGGTTTAGTTAATGAGTACGTTAATAGATTATTATGTTTATTACGCATATATTTTAAGTTTTATAAAAAATGTTTGTTTGAAAATGTACTCTTAACTTAAGTATGTTTTTTAATCAAGTTACAATAGGAAAAATGAAAAGGTTTATATTTTTAGTGCTTATTAAAATCATCAAAAGTTTAACCATAAATGTTTATATGAAATATGTTTTTAATTTATTTTACACGTTTGTTTATGAATAATTAGTCATACCAAAATTTAAAGCAAGTGCATGTTTATTTAGAAATAAACATGGATAGATATCGCATTAAAAAACGCAAGCTATTGAATGCGTGTATTACATTCGCTTAGAATCGTGTAAGTCGCAACCGACGATTTTCGTAGAGTCGAATAAGTACGTTTCTATGACTACTTGAATAATAAAAAAATATTCGAGTGATACCGATTATTTTGATAATCAAATACTCGTGTACTTACTCGCTCGAGTGATCACAACACTACTATATACTACGTACTATATATAATATACTACATATTGAACTATACTAGTGTACTGTTTTCGAATAAATGGATTGCAGACTTTAAAAAACAAAAAACACTAGTATACTGTTTGATTGAATGATTAAGTGTCTCAGTAGCATTTTACCGAGCTGCGTACCTATTCCGCTATTTACATTCTATATTTGATTTACCGCAGCCTTACCGCTTGTTGTATGCGTTGAATCTCTTTTTCCCCTCCGTCCGTGGTATTATTGATAACTGTTACATGCTTGCCGTATTATTATTATTTTATCACCGCATTTTCTTTCATATCGTTTTTGTTTTTGTATGCACCGCTTTTAATTATTATTATGTATTAGTATTGTTTTATATAAAACCGCTTGATTATTGTTTCGTTCATTTAACCGCTAGTACTGCCTCATTCAGTTAATTTGATATTTATATATTGACATTTAAATGTGCATTAATATTTTCTTTCTTGGATAAGTTCGTTACAGATACCCAGCAAGAACGTGAATCTCTGGTTTACTACCAACTGAGTCTACCTAAGCCCTCAGTAAGCAGCTGAGGACCTAAGAAACCGCACATTAGTTCTAGCGTGCGGTCTCACGTTAAACTGACCTGTTGCCAGAGGAAAATTTCCGAAGCCGATTTATTCTGTAATTTATACGATATTTGTTTGCGCAATTTGTGGCAATCGCTAAAGCAGTGTCGCGAGTGGGCGTTCCGTTAGTATTTTAGCGGAGTACGTCATATATTTTGGCATTCGAGCGAGTCTGCTACAAATTGAACAGGCTTTTGGTAGCCTATATAATAAAATTTATTCAAGTATCCTATATTTTCTAGTTCCTGATATATTAAAAAGATTGTAAAATCTTAAACGTGACAACGTCGCGTTCTGTACCAGGTGCAGGCATGGTACAAATTTCTTTCGGCGCATAATACAAGATACTATATGCCAGCGAAGATACTATATGCCAGCGAAATTTCACTCTTTTAGTTTTGAAACACTAATTTCTGAATAAAATGATTATTTAATACGCCTTTTTTTAATTTTTTTCACCAAGAAAAATTTTTTTTCTTACATTTTTTGCGGTAAATTGTTCCTTGACCCTTTGAGTTACGTATGAAAGGATTGCAGTGATTTGAATACAAGAAACGTCCTAAGGTAAAATAGAAAAAAATGTCAAAACATTTATTCTATATTTTTTATATACCTACTCGTATTACATACGAATACGGCATATGAAAGATAAAAAATTGTATAACGTAGACAACAAATCGAACTAACCTTTTCTTGTATTTAGTTTATGTTATAAGATTTTATAATTGTTAATAACAATGGTTATAAATTGGTTATAAATTCACAAAATATGTTGAGTCGTCGGAAAAGTAAAACCAAAATTTCGAAATGTCATCAATTGACAAAAATTTTATCTATTCATGTAATTTCAAATTTCATCAAATTGACCTTAATTTTGAACTTTCATCAAATTGATCAAAATTTCAAAATTTGATCTAATTAACCAAGATTTCGAAATTTCATCATATTGAAAATCCATCAAATGAAAACAAAATTTCGGAATTTTAGACCAAAATTTTATGAAATCGACCAACATTTCAAAAATTTTAACAAACGGGCCAAAATTTCCTCAGTGTCCAAAATTTCGAAATTTCATGAAATAGATTAAAATCGATATTCCATTTCACCAAAATTTCATCAAACTAACCAAAATTTCATTAAACACACCAAAATTGGGAAATTTAATTAAATTGATCAAAATTTTACCAAACTCACCAACATTTCGGATTTCATCAAACTAAAGAAAATTGACCAAAATTTTGAAATGTAATCAAGTTAACAAAAATTTCGATGGTTTATCAATTTGACCTTAACTTTGATATTTCATCAAATTGACCGAAATGTTATCAAATTTGACCAATCATTTGAAATTTAAACAAAAGCAACCAAATTCCGAAATTTTATCAAATGGAGCAAAATTTTTCATCATCAAATTGACCAAAATTTTGAAATTTCATCGAATTGATCTATTTGGATACTTATCAAATGGAGTTAAACTTTGATATGTCATCTAATTGAACATAATTTCAACAAATTTGTGAAAAAATTTGAAATATCAACTGAACAAATTTTCAATATTTTATCATGAGCAATATTTCAAAATTTCATCCAATCGAATCAAAATTAGTCAAATTGAAAATTTCATAAGAACGAAAAAAATTTGAAATTTCACAAAATTGACCAAAATTTCGAAATTTCATCAAATTGGGCAAAATTTCATGAACCTGATCAAAATTTCGAAATGTCATCAAACTGACGAAAATATCAAAATTGCATAAAATTGCCGGGATTTCAAAAGTTCATCAAATGGACCAAAATGTCTTAAAACCATCCAGAAATAAAATTTCATTTTATACAATAAATCCTAATTTATAATCCTAGGTTCTATATTATTGAAAAAATATAACGTTAAATATTCTACATTATGTTACAGTATGCAATAAAGGATTAAAAAATACAGCTTCAAATTGTTTGTGACAACACATGTGTTTAAAATTAATTCCTCCATAAACAAATTTTTGTACTCAGTGAATTGTTTTGAAGAAATGTTTGTACATTGGAATAAAAAAACCTGAACATTTGGAAATCCAATTAGGAGTTCAGACGCCAATTTTCGCTTCAATCTTTAAACAACTGAATAATTAAACCAATATATTTTTTAAACATTTTATTTAGATTTCAACAATATTCTGTCACTATAATTTATTATCATTTTTCATATTTTAAACAATCTACGTTATAACAAATTAAAGTTTAGATTTTATCATTATAGGATATACATAATTAATTTAAAAGTTTATTCTGTACAATAAAAAATTAATTCAAGCTATTTTTAAATATTTATTTTTTTATAATTTGGACTTTTTCTCTATACTTAAGTTTTTTATTTCTTTCTTAACACCATAAAAAAATAGTTAGGGAAGGGAGTTTATACTTGGAAAATTTTTGCTAATATTCACATTACTTTAATATAGATACGTATCGTTTAGCATTAATTTTACAGAAATCATTTATTAAACAAAAAGCAATAACAAATCATTAGTCATCCGTGCTTTAATCATTTTAAGTACATTTGCACTTCTTATTTACAATTAAATCTTTATAGCAGATAATCTTCTTCTTAATTTGTAACTTTTATCAAATTGTCGATATAAATTAAGCGCACAAAATTTTTCTATAAGTTTATTTAGAAACTTATTTCAAATATTTCCAATATATGTGTTCCTTCTACCTTAAAAGTCTCTAAAACGATAATATTCATCGAAATGCTATAAGAATATCTTTTTTTATTGCAAAATATGGTGGAGAAAAATAGTTTTCAACACTATTATTGTAAAGTGAACAAATGACGCAATATTGACGTAATATTATTGTATATAATAACCAATGATTTAAAATAATTGTCATTTAAAAAAAATTACAATATGAAATAATATTTTGATGTCATTTTAGATATTGTTTGGTTTTCATCCATTTTTGTTATGTATATTATGTTTTGTTTTGATGCGGAAATTGGATGTTTTTAATAAAAGTATAATTTAAAGCAAGCTTTCGTTAAATATATTAACTTCGTTAGGCTACAAAATACAAGAGTTATAATATAATGTATAGCTTTTTGAATTATGACGTTTGTGATTGATTCATTTTGAATTTTGTCGGGCAGGTGGTATTGTGGTCAGTGTTTATCTAGGTGATTTCATTTTGTATTTGGTTTGTCTGATAAGGTGGGCCAGTTGATGGTATTTAGTTATTATTTATCGTCGTCAGATTTTATTTTATTAATGCGCTAAATATACTCAAATATAAAATATACAGCGCATTAATAACAGAAAATTTTACGACGACAAATAATAACCAAATAGCATCAACTGGCCCACCTTATTAAATAAACCAAATACAAAATTAAATCACCTAGACAAACACCGACCATAATACCACCTGTCCTACAAAATTCATCAACCAAAAACGACACAATACAAAAAAATCTATACATGATATCATAACTCATATATTTTGTAGCCGGACGAAATTAATATATTTAACGAAAGCTTGCTCTAAATTATACTTTTATTAAAACCATCCAATTTCCGCCTCAAACAAAAATTACGTAAAATAATTGTAAATTATAAAAAAATATGTAATATTAATGACGTAACATGGAAAAAATGAAAAGAAAAAATTTAAATGTAAAATAATGACAAAATAATTGTAAATTACAAACAAATGATTGATAACTTAAATGTACGAAACAACTACCCTTTAGTAATAATGGATTGAAAATATGGTAACATAAAACTAATTAATCGGATATCATGTAGGTACATTTAAAATATAAATCAAATATAATTCAAAAGTGTATGGAAGATATTTAACTAAAAAAAAATAGTTTTAATATCACCCCTGGTGTTGTTTACGAGTTTTAGATAAAAGTGCATGGAAAAAGATACCCTTATTCTTGCATGTACGGGATGACAAAAATGGACACTAATTTGAACAAAACTTCGAAATTTCATCAAAGTGAGAAAATTAAAAAAAAACCCAAAAATTTCACTAAATTGACCAAAATTTCCAAATTCCATCAAATCGACTAAAATTGTATCAAATCGACACATTTCAAAAATTTCATGAAATTGACCAAAATGTTATGAAACTAAAAAATTTCATCAAATAGACCAATATTTCAAAGCTCTGATCAAAAATTTCGGAATTTTATAAAATGCAGCACTATTTCAAAAAAATTTCGAAATCTATCAAAATTGCATCAAATCGACGGATATTTAAAAAATTTCATCAAAATGAGCGAAATTTCATTATATAGAACAAAATTTCATCAAATCGATCAAAATTACATCAAACCAAGTGATATTTCAAAAATTTCATCAAACTGACCGAAATTTCATTAAATAGGCGAAAATTTAGAAATTTCTTCAATTTAATAAAACTTCCAAAAACTGACCAAAATTCTGAAATTTCATCAAATTGACGTAAATTTAGAATTTTTTTAAATTGACCAAATATTAGAAATTTTCTCAAATTGACACAAATCTAACTGATCCAATTATAATTACTGTGGCAAAAGTTTCGAAATTTCACTCACATTTTAGATCAAATTAACTAAAATTCTGAAATTTCATAAAATTGACCAACATTTCGACATTTCATAAAATTGACAATAATTTTGAAATTCCATCAAACTGCTCGAAATTTCATTAAATTGCTAAATGAGAAATTTCATTAAATTCATCATAATTGTAAATTTTTTCAGATTTATCAAATTTTGTTAAATTTCAGCAATCTGACCAAAATTTCATAAAATCGGTTTAAATTTAATCAAAACCACCAAAATTTCATCAAACCGACCAAAATTTGGAAATTTCATCAAATTGGCCAAAATTTCATTAAAGCGGTCGAAATTTCATCACTGAACAAAATTTATCAAATCTTCCGAAATTTCAAAATTTAATAAACGACTAATTTATCAAATCGACCAAAATTGCTAAATTTCATCAAATTGACGTAAAATTCAATATTTTATCAAATCGAATAAAATATTGAAATTTCATCCAACTGAGTAAAATTGACGGAGTTTATAATCACTTAACGCTCATGTTATCGCATATGTTATCATCATCCATTGTTGGTTTTTAAATTTCCTTTGTTTAATAAAGTTACATTCAAAACCTTATTCTCTGTCACCTGTAGAATCAGCAATTGATTCATTTTGCGTTACATCCATTTGTAAAATAACAAGTATCATTGTTTTTCATCAAATTGTTTGAAATGATGTTTGATTTTAAGAATTGTATTGTTTATTAACTTCTTTATTAAGAATTCTTTATTCACATTTTGCAGAATTGTGAAATATAAAAATAATTTTATATTTAATTAAAACTCAAAAAACAAAATGGTAAAAATGGATACAACAAACAAGAAAAAATATATATAAAAGATAATTGTATTATATTAGTATCACTTACGAAACGTATGTCAACATTTTGTAAATCTAATTTAAGCAATTATAATAATAAAATAACACAGGCAAACTTACAAGAGATAAGGAATCAAAAACAAAGTATATTATGCTTGAAAAAAATATTGACAAAAAAGTTTATTTCAAATACGAGGGCTACGGATAAAATATTAGGAGTAGATATTAGGAATTCTTGGCCTTCTGCAACTTTTTTTTAAAACTATACGTATTCTAACCCCACTTGCAGATGCCACCTTACACATGCGGGCGCCAGCATCACGTGCGGGTTCCATCCCGGATCGCCTCATGAAGGCGCCAATCCCGAGCTCCCTTAAGGTTAAGAGTAAGAAAAAGTGGAAACTAGAACTAGGTTACATTAGGTTAAGTTATAAAAGAACCCTTTTAACAATGCCACTCTTGCTCACTCCATAACTGCCCGTAGGATGGTAAAAGAATTTTATTTATTTAAAGTTTGTTTCAACTTTGAGCCGCTTTTACATATAGAAAAAAACCATTAATTTAATTCCTATGCACCTTTATAAATAACTTGAGATCAAATTTGAAGCCCTCAATCAAATAGTCTATGTGCTACGTCCCCACACACAATTTTGCATGCACTTCCATGTCCCAAAATATTAATATTTTGTTTTGCAAAATCTACTACAAATCCGTCAAAAGTTAGAGCATTTTATTTACTTTCTTTATGTAAACATCAATTTTTATGTTTTTTCTTTCACAATATTTTTTCCAAGTTGATAATAGAAGAACGAATATAGAAAAAAAAAACAAACCAAACAAAAATAATAGTAAAAGAAAAATATTAAAATTAAAGTCACTACTACGTCTAATATAAATAATATAAATCACATTAAGGTCACCTACGTTTTTTTATTAAATTTTTTTTTGTATAATTTACATAATTTTACTACGAAATTTTACAATATTCGGTTATTATAATTTATAAACTTATATAGTAATTTATAAACTTTCGTAGGTTACTTTTTTTATTAAGCTTCAAATATTCATCAATTTTTTTAGCTTCTTTTATATATTCAGAGTTGGTGTTCTTAAAATCTAAAATCCGTTGAAGTAATCAAAACATCACAAATTAGTGACAGAAAAAGTAGTAAATAAAAGTTTACTGAAATAAATACATTAGAATGTGGAAAATATTAACACTTTCGATGACAGTCTATAATTTAAATTCAAACAACGGTTGCAGAGTAATTGAAGAGTAGCAAAATAAAACAATAGCGCTCTTCTATTTTTGTTATTGATAGCATCAGATGCTACCGAGGTATACCCACTCAATCTGACATACCCAAACTACTCGATGCTTTGACCTATAACTATCTTAGTTGACAATATAAACCCATCTTTATAGCACGGCTTTAGACCTTGTAAATTTACTATTACCAATCTGTTCATTTAACAAAACTATATTCGCATATCCTTTGAAAATGGTACACAGATTCAGTGTATACCAATTTTTCAAAGGCCTTTAAAATAAACCACGAGTGGCTGCTTCACAAATTAGATAGATTGAGCTTTCATAGCAATCTATTGTCCTCGCTCTGTAGTTTTTTATGCGACAGAAAACAATACGTAAATTTCCAGGATTGCTTCTCTTTCGATATTATGCTCACTTCAGACGTTCCACAGGGTGGCCATTGCTCACTTTTATTGTTCAATTTAATTTATTCATAAACGATATAGCCAAAACTTTCAAGTTTGCTAAAATCCCTATGTTTGCGGATGACCTAAAAATATTTTGCGCTATAAAGTCTCACAAAGATCAATTCAATATGCAATTAGATTTGGATTGTTTCTGAAATGGTCTCAGGATAATTACTTAATTCTTAACATATCTAAACACTATTGTTTGACCATAAACTTTCTTTATGCGATCGTATTAGCGACACCGTTATGGACACTAGAAAAACTTTTGGATTTATCTTGAGACATTGTGGATCATTAGCCACTAACTAGTGTAGAACATATTCCATGGGTTTGGAAGCAGGTAAGAGTGGTATTTAAACTAAAGCCAGGTAAAACAACTGAATTGGCTAAGTCCTACAGACCAAGAAGTCTCATATCATTCATTCTAAAAACTTGAGAGAAGGTACTAGATCGGCATATTAGAGATGGAATTCTAATTCAGAAGCCCCTTCACCAGACACAATGTGCCTACCGGGCTTATGACAGTAAGGAAACAGCACTTTTCCAGGTGGTTAACAGACTGGAACAGTTAATAGATAGCAAAGAGCTTGCGCTGGGCGTCTTGATATTGAGAGACCGTTCGACACACCTATTTTGAATCAATTACGAGTGACGCTGTGAAATAGGATGTCGAGCCAACCTGCTGTAGGTTAATCAAGTCTATGCTTGATAGCAGATTCGTACATGTTGAATTTGCTGAAGAAAAAATTCTGTGTGAGTGTGTTAAAGTGCTGCCCGCAGGCCGAATTTTTATGACCGCTGTTGTGGTGCCTTGTAGTGGACGAGCTCTAGCACAGTTTGGAACTGCAAGGTATTTATGCCATTGGGTACGCGGATGACATCGTCATCATCACCCAAGGAAAATTAATTCAACTTTTAGGGACTTTATGCGAGGAGCACTAAACACAACGAACAACGACTTGAAAATTAGCCCTCAGAAGATTTTTGTCGTGCCTGAAGAAGGAATCTGGATGGGTTAGGC
>WYDF02095837.1:0-10768 GCA_009867245.2 Adranes taylori | reverse complement strand
TCGAATACGCGCATGTCTTTATATACTTAAAGCGGGAACACGGGAATACGGGAACATGGGAATATGGCAACACGGGACTATGGTAACACGGGAATATGAGTACACTGGAATATGGGAACACGGGAATATGGGAACACGGGAATATGGAAATATGGGACCACGGGAATACGGGAATACGGGAATACGGGAACACATATTCTTGAAACTTTGTTAGGCATATCGCTGGTCGCGACCAAGCTGTGGCCGCGCGCCGCGGCAATTTGACTATGTCGCTGGCCATCAAATTCAGGTTCATTTCATATCAAACTGAGCCACAACAAAGTGTGGCCGGGTTTAGCTAGTAATATTAAAAAAACAACTGCTTTTTCATTTTACTAAAAACAAAAATATTTTACGACAATGATTATCATACACTTCATTCAGAAAATCTTATAATCTCTCAAAGTCAATATGATAAAATCAATAGAATTGGACGTCAATATAAACATTTCATTGTGTTAATTCTATAAATTAGTTGCAGATTTTTATTTAAAGTTGAAAGGGGATAGTTAATTAATCATGTGGAATATAGAACTGCGTGAAGCGCTCCAAGAAAACGAGAAATTAGAGAACAGGCATACAAGGGCATCAATTGGCACAATCGTCACAGATGAAACTTTTTCTGATTTTAGTTTTACAGCTGAAGTATCTGATGAAGGCGCTGATTATTCAGAGGTAAATTTTATCTTACGGTGATGGTTACCTTAAGGTCCATCGTTAAAAAGCATTTACATTTATTTACAGTAGACCATTATATATCGCACAATATTACAAAAAGATCGAGGTACGGATCATCATCGCACGCGTATTTTCAATAAAATATAACATTATTTTAATACCGTATTATTAGAATTCTTTAATAAGCGGCCATAATACTGCGGTTCATATGTTCATGCATTTAAACGTTCAATAGGCAAGACAGCGTTATTTATAGCAATTGTACACTTTCAACGTATTGATATTTTCATTTTTTCTAAGGATTTACAGCAGTTAGATTATATTTACGCAAGTTAAGTAGGTTAGAGTTGCATTGAAAAATACTGGCTCCAAAACAGTAGAGATAAATAAAAAAGCACAAAGAATAAGGAACGACATCGAAAAAGCTTGTGACTGTTCCATGCCAAAGAGAACCAGAAAATCGAGGAAAACATTGTTTTAGTGGTGGTCAAAGGAGATCCTGAGCTACGGAAAAGAAATTTCCAATGGGAAACAAAACGGCTCGGGCTTGAAAGGAGCCAAATAGTACGACAAAAGCCAAAGATATAAGAAAAACATTTAGAACCGAGATCAAGCGTAGTCAAAAATTATCCTGAGACGCGCTGCTCCAGACCATAGATAAAAATCCGTGGTGTTTTCTTTATAGGATTGTCGCAAAGAAGCTCAATAGATATCAAGACATCCCTTTGGTAAGACAAGTGGACAAAGTTGAGGAGACAATAAGCGACCGTTTTCCAGAACACTATTCAATGGAATAGGGTATGGGAAAGGATACACAAATACCTGAAGAGGTCACGGATCTAGAATTGGAAGAAGCATGCTAAACAATGAAAAGGGGGAAGGTCATTTGTAGGACAACGTCCCGAACGAGGTGATACATCTAGTTCCAATCCATGAGGCCAAAATATTAAGGGAATTATATTCAGAATGTATAAGTGAGAAAAAAATACCGAGGGATTGGAAGCAGGCCCTCTTGGTGCTTTTGTAAAAAGGCCCGCCTAGCGAGCTAAACAAATTTACCCCAATTTGGCTCTTCAATATAATGAGACAGGTATTTGAGACGTTGATATTAGGGCCTATTGAGTTATTAGGCAGACTTTCAAATAGGCAGTTCGGTTTTAGCAAGGGATTGTCAACAGCTGACGCAATCTGAAGGGTCAGAGACTTTTTAGAAGTAAAACAAAAGCCACGCGGCGTACGGGAATTATTGGTGCGATGATAACCATAGACGTCAAAAATGCGTTCAACTTCGTAGCATGGGGGAGCATCATTGAAGAATTAGAAAGAAAAAAATTCCCTGCGTACATAGTGGATATGGTAAGAGACTACTTTAAAGGCAGATGGCTGATCTATGAGACGGAAAACAGTCGACTACTGAATAGCGGCATACCGGAGGAATCCTACACTGTGGAATGTTCTATATGATACTCTCCTGAACCTTTATATAGAGAAACGCGTAATACATGTAGCATTTGTGGATGACGTAGCCATACTAGCAGAAGGGAAACAGCTCTCCTGTCTAGAAAATAAAATAAATGAAAGCCTACGATGCATAGTAAGATGGATAAAAGAATGTAAATTGGAACTGGCTCCCCAACAACAGTATATATTGTATTCTCTGGGCAACGTAAAATTGGTACTCCATGTTTTGATGTAATGGGGCATAGTATTGAAGTAAAAGAGAATATAAGATATCTAGGAGTAACTACTGATCAAACTGTGAGTTGTAAGGCGCACACGAAAGAGGTTGCTCCGAAAGCTAAGTGCAAGGCAATGTCCTTGTGTTGTATAATGCCAAGGATTGAAAACCCCCAACTGAGCAAAAGAAAACTGTATAGACGCCACTTTACCATACGCGGTACCAGCATGGGCGGAACGTATAAGCGAAACGTCGTTAAATGAGTTGGAGGAAACGTAGCGGATAGGGCTCCTAGCAGCAACAATTACATGCAAAACAACGTCCATGGTAGCTTTGCACGTCCTAGCGAGTATTCCACCTATTCAGATGCAGATAAACGAAAGATGTAGAAGACATCGGGAGAAGCAACCATAACAAATAAACGAATAGCAGGATGACATTTTAAATAAGTGACAAGTAATGTGCCGACGAAAAGATAAAATATGGTGGACGCGCCAACTTATACGAGAAATCCACAAATTGATACAAGAGCATGGGGAGCTAAACTTTCGTGTAACCCAATTTCTATCTGAACATGGATGCTTTGGCGCGTAGCTTTATCGAATCGGACATGCACAGGTTATAGAATGCGAGTTCTGTGGCCACTAAAAGATGATGTAGAGCAAACACTATTCGACTGTTCGGTCTGGTCGGATTTGAGATCTGAGATGAGGAAAAGGGTTGGTCTAAACGTGACATGATAGAACCTAGTCCACAATATGTTAAACTCAAACGAAGATTGGGATGCGATAGCGACCCTTATGACGCGGATTCCCTCTGAAAAGGAGAAGGTAGACTTAGCAAGAAGGCCCAATTTGTGTCTATTTATTTATTTGCGTTTATTTATTTATGCTGTAGAAGTAAGCGGTTCATAGGAGAAGAGTAAATTGCCGATGTGACAACCCTATACGCCATGTCATCGTACCAAAAGAAGCGAAAGCCGAAGTATTTGTTTAGATAACCTGGCTAGCGATGGGCATAAGAAGAATGCCCATAAGTAATGCCAACGGAGGGTGTTTGGAGGGAACCCCGGGAGACCCGGTCAGCGTGGGTTTTTAGGGCCACTTTGGATTTCATGAACGTCCTTAGATGCTTGCTCAAGTATGTATTTTATTTCAAGGATAATAAATTAATTCTTCACATTCGGCATAGTCTTTTGAAGATTTCCAGATTGGATTGTAATATTCAATTATTTTAGATACCTACTTATCAAAAATTGATGAGAACGAGAATACTGATCGTTTGGCTAAGTTTGGTAATCAGAATCCTATTATTCTGTTAGGTTCCTATTATTCTCGATTTTCAGGATTAACTTCTGTTGTCTTCTTTCCTTTTTTCTATTTTCTTTAGTTGTATTTTCTTTTTAATCTTCAACTGTTTTACTCAGTAATGTTTATAGTCATTGTAACTGTGGTTAATAAGCCATGCCAGCGGAAATTGATCGACTTTATACACTTACGATGATTATGCGTACCTCGATCTGTTTACTGTACACCGTACACCATACATACATTAAGGTAAATTTGGTATTGACAATGGACATTAAGACAACCATCGCCTTATCTTGCAAAATGCTACGGGTGTTAAGTTTTAAAGCAAGCTTTAAAACAATCGTTTTGGCATGTCTAATAAAACCAAAGAAACAAGCAATAATTTACTTCGTAAACCGACAGCTGTTATTGATTTGAAACAAATTGTTCGGTTGTTATCTGAGCCGCCCCCGTATATCCTCAAATGTCATAATTCACAATGTCACATCACATTTCATTTTATTTTATTTTTTTTAGCAATCTTACAACTATCTGTTTGATGAAAGCGAAATCATTGATTTTGTCGTATTTCTGTCACATTCGCCAGTATTTCAATTTATATCGGCTTTCGCTTATTTTTACATGTTCCTGGTAGAAACAATTGATGTAAGTATCCAATAATAAGTCATTTATTTGCAGCAATTTAATTTGACATATGTAGGGGAAAGCCTGGTAAGATGACGACAGAAAGCTTTCATGCAGCTCTTTTTCAATATACTCTTCATTAAATATTTTAATTCATTGTTCATCGCAACAATTTTAGTTTTTACACAATACATACGTATTTCTGACTTTCTTTATTTGAAAACTACTCAACATATTTTTAACTTAATTTTGAAATCTCAGACTTGTCATCTTACGCTCATATGTGGATAAAGTGACATTTAAAGTAAGATGATAATTGTAACAAAGCATGTTACGAGACATAAGTTAAATAGATTAAATAATAAAATTACGTCATCCTTTCTAATAAATAAATAATATCTGCTACAAATTCTGCTACTGCCATGTATTAATCAGACGCATTTGCTACACCGATATTACTGTTATTAATAAACACATCGCTCAGAGTACGTATGAGAGTAGGGGAATCAAATTGAACGCCTATCTAATTACATGTATCAGAGCTAGATAAACTGTCGCTTGCTTTGCTGTCGCCGTTTTGTATGCTACACACACACACACGTTATATATATATATATATATATATATATATTTAATTTATATTACATATTCCCTATATGAGCAGTATTCGCATGCTCATACCAATTCCGAGAGTGGAATTGTGTATTAGGGTTAATACCGAGATTAGTATATGATTATGTGAGAGAGACCTATAAGGCAACACAGGGCATGTGGTTGACTAGACATTGACCTGTATAACAAAGCAAAAGTTGAGTAAACGGCTCCCGTCTATAAATAGCAAGATTTTCAACAGAATTATTTAGTTCCAATTTCAAGAACTCAAAGACAAGATCACTACCGGCAGAAGCATCCAGCAGAGCGACCAGCCAAGGCAGCCAAGCCGAGATAACATTCGGCGAGATAATAACATATTTGGTGAGCAATTTTATATATACTATACACAGTTCTGTTTATTACATGTAATTTTGAATAGCTTTGTTTCTCTTTCTGACATAGGAAATACGTTGATGGCATATAATACTAACTTAATAACACTAGAGCACTAGAGCATATACACAAGACTAGAGCATAATATGATACTAGACCATAATATAATAACACTAGAGTATAAAATGAGCACTTGCCTACACGAGGTTAGTTCTAGTTGCTCAGCAGCAGAAATACTTGCGTTTACGGGGTGTTATTGTAACTAGCAGTAATCGCTTCTTGTTTCTTTTACTAGAGCATATAATACTAACTTGCGTACACGGGATTAGTTTTAGCAGTAACACTTGTTTACCTCGTTACTGTAACTGATAGGAATGTTAGTCCCTACGTTGGAACTCCTAAGGTTCCTACGTTTTCCGTTATAGATACAGTACATTCAAATTAAGCCTCGCATTCCAGATTGTAGTATTGACTAATTGTACATGCTTTCCGCATTACTACTGCTTTATTATTTTATCACCGCAGATTTGAATTGCTTTACATGCACCGCTTCTATTTTATGTGGTAAGCATTATTATACATATATCCAAAGGTTGTTATATTCTGTAATAATTAAGATATTTGTTTACGCCATCTACAACAGTAGCTCGGGCTCTGTGTTAACAGCGGCGCGAGCGAGAGTCTGTCATACGACATATATGAAGTTAAACCAAGTTATATAAACTAATAAAATAATTATTAAAAAAACATGATTTGTACATAAATAATTGTTCGTCGCCAATGTAAGGTTAGAGTCATCATCATCATCATCAATTAGCGTAAGTAACAGTTACGAAGTAATTTGAGGAATCATCACTTTGGAATTTTATTCTTTTTTTGGCTTCTTTTCTTCTTGTTTATTATGCAAAGCATTTTTCATAAGGGTACTCGTAATATTCAATTGTAGTACTCTTTTTCTTCGCTATTTTTTTATGCTGCAATTGGTAAAGAAGGTCGCTCAAGCGGAGTTGCATAGAATGGCCCAGGAACATCAGCTATAACTACAACATTTGATGGTTCAGGTTTTGCATTCTCTGAAGTACTATCGTTTAATATATCAAAGAATATTTCAACTCTTGTTTGTACAGAGATTGACGCAATAAGTTTATCATTATTAGTGATCGTTGGACATTCTGTCGTCATTAAGGTGTCAAAATCATAGCTAGAGAATGTTTTAGAGTTAGGTATGGAACAAAGCATATTACTTAGAAGATAAAAGTTTCTATAACATTACGTAATCTGTCATAATAAATAAACAATAATTATTCAGTCCGCGATTGAAAATTTTAAATAACATGTACGATTTAACAAAATAATATTTATTGGTCGTTTAGACAATTAAATTGATGACGCAATATTGGCAGTTAAATATACAATATCAATTCTAACATAAACAAAACAATATAGATAAGCGGTACATGTAAAGCAGTACAAATGTATAATTATAATTAAAAGCGGTGCGTGTAACGTAATTTACATATGCGGTGATAAAATAATAAAACATAAGAATACGGAAAGCATATACAAAAGGTCAATAATACACCTGGTATGGTGGGGGAGAGGAGGGGGAGGGTTATTCATACACGTTCTAGTTACTCATACACTACAAACAAGGTATGAATAACTAGAACGGTAGCTATCTTAAAAATCTACTAGAACGTGTAACACAGTCAGGTGCACCGATGTTACTTTTCCCGAGAGACTTCAGCTGACCCTGCGGGGCACAGGTTAAAAATATACACTCTAGTAAGTGTGGTGCAAAGGAATAATATAGGCGCGTAACGAAGTAAGGCGCACCGGTGTTACTGCTGCCGAGTGAACCCTAACTCTTCAACACACTAGTTAGATTTATACACTGTAGTTGTAGAGAAGATTGGTTCAACAAAGGGTAGAAAGAGGTATAGAAAATTGCTCACCAAATATGTTATTATCTCGGCGACAGTCGCTTTACCCATTGTGTCGCTTGGCCGGCTTAGTTTGGTTGCTCTATTGGCTGCTGCTGTTGGTGATCTTTCTTCGAGTTTGCAAGATTATGAACTAAATTATTATGCCAAAAATATCGCTATTTATAGACGGAAGACTTGCCTCAACTTTTGCTCCGTTTTACGGGCCTGTGTGTAGTAATCACACGATATTTAATTCCCGACACAGTTTTCCTTATACAGTCCTATACAAATCACAGTATTAATTTCACTCTACGTGAAACACATAATTTCTCTCACTTAGCAGCTTTCCCACGGGTATCAATAAAACGTAGCATTTTATGTGTGTGACAATAGCAGCGAGAAGCAGCGACCCGCTATGTTTTAGCGTAATAGTAAACGGCGCCTGCCAGCACATAATGAACGCAATGAATATTATACACAGATAACGTGTGTCTTATCACAACACTACACAATACATCTCTCTCTCTCTCTCTCTCTCTCTCTCTCTCTCTCTCTCTCTGATGCATGTAATATACGGACTCGTTTGTATGCTTTTAATATTTACAAATAATAAATGCGTTTCAAAATATTATTAGTACTAGGGTTACCAAATCCAAATTGATTTAATTAATTTATTATGAATGGTCACACAATTTTATTGATTTAATCTATTTAATTTGTGTCTCGTAATATGCTTTGTTACAACATAGAAGCCAAATTATTCACAATTTTGGTATCAAAAAAGTTCAAATGTCCTTGTGAGTTAAAAATATATTGTGTAAATATGCAATGGGTTATTGTGAATGGTTTTTATTTAAACTCCTATGTGCCATTGCCTGGTAAAGCCCGGATTGGCTAAGATTATTAATTTTGAATATTAAAATGGCCATAGAACGTGTTTGTAACTTATAGGCAACACCTCTAGGGCTATATCGTGTTGCTCGTGATAGCTAATTTGTTTTTCGTGATTTTTGTTACCTTTGTCGGCGTAAGCAATGCAGCCACTTGTAACCTCCCGATTCCTGTAATATCTGTGTCGTCGATTTTTGGCCAGCCGCCAAACTGTCGTCGGAGCATTGTTTAAATATCTTTTTTTGCGTAACCTGATTCTTGTTTTTAAATAAGTTAGTAATTTGAAGAAATTGTTTAAATGAGCGCCGTTGGCTGATATAAATTATAAATCAGAACTCGGAGAACATCTTCCTTTATTGGTTAAACTTTTAGAAATATGTTCAACAACATATTAGTGCGCACCATAACTGAACAGCTGTCGTTAAACTTTGTGTACTCAACTTTGGCCGCTGTGAGGGAATGTTCTTTGCTTGATAACCCTAGTTACACAAATTGTTAAAAAAAAATGTAGTTAAATTTCTGAACCGTTGAATTAATTGCTTTCAATTTACTACGTAAGGCGAGCTTAATAAGTTCAATGCCTTAAAAATAAAATATAACATTAATAAAAATAATTATTAATTCAATTTAAATAAAAAAAAATTCAAAGGAAAAAGCAAACAATTAACACCGCGTATGGTTTAGTCAAACTTAAGGGAAATTTGCGAGATAATCAAAGCACAGTAGTGGCTAAATGTAAATCAGAAAAACATCTTCATAATTTTTAAAGAAACTTAACAATTATCTAGAGACTAAAACTAGAATTACGTGAGTAATTAAACAATAGAAAGAGTTCACGTCTTATATGTTGAACATTAAAAAATAAGAATAAAAGTTTAAATATTTTAAAAATAAATATTTGTTTAACATCTGAATTTTAAACATGTCCCAAATACATTTTCATATTAATTTAAATGGGCATAATGAACATAAACAATTTATTATAGATTACAATGCGCTTTTACGTAGCTCATTAAGTTGCATGCATTATAATAAAAAAATATGTTTTGTAATCTGATTGTGACCTAGACTGAATATATTTATTTCAATAAGATTTTGACATATCATATTTCATACAAAACAATTAACTTATTCAAACATTTGTCGGTGCATAATGTTTACTAAATAAAACTAATTAAAAGCTTAATTATACGAGGACTACTTGAAAAATATTTTATATATGTTCACTGTTTAGTTTGACTGAACCATAACCGTACAATAAAATGGACTAGCTCGGCGACTGGACGATTCCAATCACAATACGCATTTCTGTGTTACGCAAATCAACGAATGACTGCCATCTTTCAAATTTTTATAGAAACTTATCCTCATATTAACCGACTCGTCATCTTACCCGCCTTTCCCCTAATACAATTGTTAAAACGGGTATGTCATAATAGGGGAACGGCGGGTAAGATGACGAAAAGCTTTAGAACAATTTTTAATTTAGATTTTAAGATGTTTTCTGGGATATTAATCTTTTTGAAACTGGAGGAGCAATTCCAATATTCACAAGATTAAAACTGGTTGCACCCTTAATAAAATGCCTTGCCTTGTTCATTTTTAAAAAAGCAGGTGTTTTACTCAGTAATAAAATGTATAAAATATATATTTTAGATTGTGTTTGCTAAAAACGAGACACGATTTATGGTTGATATTATTTTAAGAATAGTGGCCATATCAATAAGTATTACTGAAATTGTAGTGGTAATAATACATAAGGCTATGAAAAATTACGCCAAACGGAGAGTATATAAACCGGCTAGTTTGGGTAAGTTTTACCTGCTGAGAGGCTACTAGAGCGAAAGCCCAAGTAGCCTCTCTAACATCCATGGACACATTGCGCATAATTTACGGAAACATTGCACGTACCTATTCAGATCCATTTCCTTTCTCCTCCATGACTAGTTGTTCAAGAATAAACTTGGATTTTTTTTTTAATTTTATAATGTATCTTTCTTTGCGTATATTTAAATACAGCGTTGAGGTGCTAAAGAAGAAGGTGCTTTGAGTATGAGACCTTCATACTCCAAGGTATTTTCGCTAAACGCTTGCACAAAAATATTAATAACAATAAATATTTGGTTTACTCATAGTGGTGGAATATCTAGATAAGCTTAGTTACGGTTATTCTGATCATGGATATTTCACAAAAGAATTGTTAGATACATTTGATACTTGTCACTTGCTGTTCCCCCAGCAATAAAGAAATCCACCCGATATTTGGAAAGGCTGAAGTGATAGAGATAAGATTCAATCAAGTAAGATTCAAATAATCTTCAATAGAAAATTCATATTTAAACCCAGGCGTGTATAGATGTGAAATCCATGTACTTGTTCATGTACAAATCCATGTTTCATTTAAAAAGAAATCTCATCGCACGAAAATCAAATACGC
The DNA here is from genome assembly GCA_009867245.2 of Adranes taylori. Taxonomy (NCBI): domain Eukaryota; kingdom Metazoa; phylum Arthropoda; class Insecta; order Coleoptera; family Staphylinidae; genus Adranes; species Adranes taylori. The sequence continues at coordinate 199 of WYDF02095837.1, read as the reverse complement.
AGTATAATAGAAAATGTACACTTTTTTGTAGTTCAAAGATTCTTGTAAAGAACATATAAGGGTATATGTAATCAATTTAACAATTAGCTATGCTTTGCAATTATGATGAAATCAAAACAGTACATCATCATCATCATCAAACAGCTATATAGTCGTCCACTGCTGGACATAAGCCTCCCGTAAATATTTCCATCTCTCT
>WYDF02095826.1:0-10768 GCA_009867245.2 Adranes taylori | reverse complement strand
CGGGTGGCCATATTACCGGGAATACCGGTTAACCGGGTTTCGGGAATGCCCACCCCTGGCCCAATGGCGCTTTTGTTTGACATTTCCCCCCCGGCCCATTTTTTTGCCCCCCCCCCCCCGCCCCCCTCCTCCCAAGAAACTGGTGGCCCTAAGTTATAGCTCGTGTAGCTTATACGTATATCCTGCACTGAAAATACCTATGTTATTCATCAGTACATTTTAATTTATTCAAACAAATAAGTTTTCTTTTAATATTGCACTAAACACGTATGCATATTTGATGAGCAGCTGCTGAACGTAATTGTCTTTATTATTTAACAGACGTTAATAGTTGATGGTTAGATACACTTTTACTAGACTTCACAGTTTTCATTTTGTTTTCTATTTATCCGTTTTTGGTAGGGCAGCGAGTTGTGCCTTAATATAGTTATTAAAATAATATAATATACACAATTATTTTAATAGTAGGGTTAGAACGGGAGCTCACATTTTATGCGCTGATAATATCAAGTGAAGCAATTGATCAGTTAGCAACAATATCTTAATAGACTTAAGTAAGTTGAGCAACTGCTTTTATGAGATTAATTAAAGGTATTAAGCTAATTGAATGCAGTCCTAACGTAAAACTTTATGCGATTTATTTGTTGATTGAGAATTGTTTGTATATTGAATTTAAAATACAAATATTGGCACTATCTTTGTTCAACAAATTGTCATGGTCCTAGAGTGGACAATCTATCCCGTTACAATTTCCAGCAAAAACAATTCAAGTATTCACCGAAATTTTTATTAAATATCAATTTTTCAGTTTAGTGGAAATCTATTCTCAAAAGATCCAACACACGCACGTCTTGATATATCTTGTAATTACATTAATTCAAACAATTGCCAAAATATTTAAAAATATATAATGTCTCTGATTACAACATTAATCAAAGACATGCAGAGCCGGAAAAGATGCCATGCTTATAATCAACTTTTCAGGACTATTGCAACATTCCAATTGCACAATCCTCTAGGATAATAGTAACAAAACTTACATTAAACCTATCATTGACTAAACAGCAATTTCTTGCTTCATAACCATTGTTGTTAAACTTTATAACTACTCGTACACAAATGCTGATTCGCGAAACAAAGTGCCAAACCTCTCAAGTATCTCTAGTCCAGGTATCAACGAAAGCCGTCAGCCGAAACAACCTAAGCATACCAAACAATTTATTTTTATCAGGTTACCACCATTCACATCAAAAGTTAACTTCACAAACAAATTGTATACACACAATTCGGATTATAAATGTTATGCAAGCGCCATAGGACCTATAACTTGAGTATATGGGTCTGTAGTTTGTATAACGAAAGTTGAATATATTTTAAAATTTTAATTTTGTGTAAAGTGTTTTAAGTATAGTCAGAAGGATCGGTTAGAAGGACCATGAACAATTGGGAGAATAAATTTAAAAATCTACCGCAATTGTGGAAGCTTGGAAGAATGTTAGAAGAAATGATTGACTTGAATTAAACAAGAAATTGAACGTCGAATAATTAATTAATTATATTACCTGTAAATTAGGGCTGGTTTAAGTTACCAATATGCCCTTAATTATTTGATTAATTGAATTTAAAAAAATTAATTACATTGATTTAGAGCACTGCGTAATCTTTTAAGATATACTGCAGTAACTTATGTAGATTAAAATTACGTAAAAACTAAGACGCGTTGTACTTAATAATAAAGCTAAACTTAACTCGTTTATTTCCTATAAATCTAGAAACATATATTCAAAATGAATAAAGAAAAAATAAAACACATGTGTGAAAAGTTTAAACAATGAAGCTCACGTAGTAATAAAATTTTAAACAATGTGAAAAATCTTTTAAAATAAAATTATACATAATAAAATGTGCATTGAAATGGAAATAATTATGCTACGAAATCATGTCTAGATGTTTTGTAAATTAATAAAAACAATTTAATTGTCAGAATTTGAAAATAATATGTTCTATTTTAATTAAACGTCTATCTTTCTGGCTATGTCTTGCTAAATCATCAATTGCAATTTATACACGTAATAAATCATAATAATTATTTTTGTTTTGTTTATCTTTCGATTTGTACTAATATTACATTCATTTACGTAATAATACAAATAATATATTTAAAAAATAATACAAATAATATATTTTAATAAAATTGTCATCAGAAAATTGAAGAAGCCTTGAAGAAGTCTTCAACTTATACATTGGCTATAATTCTGTTATCTCGTCGTTGGTCGTAGCTGGATGGCTGACAGGTTCGCTTCAATTCCATCTACACTGAGTCTTGCGTTTTCCTGATCTCCGAAAGTTGCCGTCAAAAATGCTGCTCGCTTGGTCTACTGATAAGTTAGTGTAGAGCGTCCTCGTTTAACCAACTTGATCCTAAATCTCCCCCTTGTCCAAATCTCCCCCTTTATCTTCTTTACCTATAATTGTTGACTTCTGATAACTTTTCTTCTAATTGTTTACTAGATGCCGTCGGCAATGACATTATTTTACTTAATCCTCGTGTCGTTGCCTGGTATCCACCCATCCGAGGAGTCACTACTCTGACTATCTTGCCTATTCCTTCGGAGTTTCAATGATCCTGGATAGTGACCAGTTGCTTGGGTAGATACAATCATCTTTAATCAAAACAATCGTACCAATTCCTAAATTACTTTGATCCTTTTACCATTTATATCTATTTTGTAGTCTGTTCAAGCACTCTTTTGACCAGGCTTCCTAAAAATCTGTCTTCATTTCTGTGTGAGTTTCCATGTTTGAGACGCATTCTAATTGATTGCTGTTTCTATTGGGTTTGGTGGAGCTACCATTGCTCTTCCAATTAACAAATGCTGGGGTTATAACTGCAGTCTCGTGCTGCGTCTGCAATTTAAACACGCTTCTATTTGACATATTATCGTCGTCATCTCTTCGAATATCAACGATGTTGTCACAACAATTGCCTGAAATTGTATAAATGGTATTTCATGGATCTAACTACCGCTTTACATAATTCACGTAAGTGTGGAGCTGCCGGCGGAATAAAATGCTTCGACATACCCATATTTGCCAAGATGCAGACACTCCAGAATCTTCTCGCATTGTTTTAAATTGCTTTTTCAATTCTTTGGCCGCACCTACAAAGTTCGTGCCATTGTCTCTATATGTATGTTGTCACTTCCTCTTCAATCGGAAAATCTGTTGAATACAGCCAAAAATGCTGCTGATGTCAAATCACTGACAACTTCCAAATGTATCGCTTTTGTTGAGAAGCAAACGAATATCGCTTTATATCCATTGTAAGTCTTGTAACCTCGACCTTTTATAATTTAAATGAACCGTTTCGAAGGACCATCAACGTGTTAAAAACACATTTATTGGTATCATTTATAATTTATAAGCTATTGCCAAAAGTCTGTATCAACCTTGAACTTACTATCATCATCAACTGAAGGAGACATTCAATGAAACTAATTTCAATTGCCACATATTATCCCGTAACAAGTGTATGTTAAATTTCTCTCCTTTGGTTATGAACTTTCTGAAATTATAAGCAGATGGATTATCTTTTATTTTAACACTAAATAGTGTGCAATTTAGATAAACACCAAAGTCAGAAAACTTTGAGAATCCTAGCTGTGGAACAGATATGAAGAAACCTGTGTTGTGTCATAATCAGAGTTTTTATCTAGCAAATGGGTGGTTAGAGACAGTACATACAGTAATATATAGTTTAAGCGATGCCCCAAATGGGATTATTTCACGAACTAGGAACATACGAAACTTAGATAAATAGTTTCGTATACCTACTGTAAGAACGCATGTTGCTTTAAATGAGAAAAGTATCTATAAATTATGTAATCTTTCATAATAAATAAATTAAATAGATTAAATAAATAAATAATGTAAAAACACCGCACTCGGGCAAAGTATGTTATTAAATTTAAACACATTTATTATTTATAAATAATAAAAGAAACGTAGGCGCCGCGTTCTCGCCTGCTTGTCGTATGTTGTATAACAGAGAACGACTGTCGCTTGCTTTACTGTGTTGTGTAATATGTGTTAGACACAGTTTACCTATGTATGTTTTCTGTAAATAGTGTATTGCCGCCGCTCGCTCTACTATGGCCTGTATAAGAGACCGCAAGGGGAATAAAAATAATATGCATTGGCTGGCCACGCTGATACTACGAACTCGTCGAAGAGGGACACACGTAATATTGATGGGTATATTCGTGTTGGCTTGATGTTATGTATAACCAGCTGTGATTGCACTGTAAGAAGGAGAGATCGTATCGAGTAATAAATAACGTGTGGTTTGCTACTTACAGATCCGTATAACAGAACATACGAGACGTACATAAATAGTTCCGTATACGTACTATAACAAAGCATGTTACATTGCCATTCAGGTAACATAGCATGTTACTCGACTAAGGGGAGATCGTATCGAGCAATAAATGACGTGTGGTTTGCTACACACATACTCGTATGACAGAGTAAAAGTTGAGTGACGGCCCCGTCTATAAATACCGAGAATTTGCAAAGAATATTTTAGTTCCCAATTCTGAGAACGTCCAGATGCTAAACGAAGAAAGACGTTTAGCATCAGACATCAGCAAAGCGACGAACCAAGGCAGCAAAATTAAGACAATGGGCAGAGCCGCCGAGATAGTAGCACATTTTCTGCCCACGAACAAGACTCTCTGGACAACTCACAAGAATCAAAGCTAGTGGTAAACCACTGAGGATCGGAGGAAGAATAAGAGCGGTTCCAGCGTGCGGTCTCACATTAAACTCAGCTGTCGCCCTAGAATACATATGTCCGAAGGCTCTTATATTCTGTAATAATTAAGATACAGGTTTGTTTTGGCCATCTGTGACAGTCGCTAGGACTCTTAGTTAGCAGCGTCGCGAGCGAGAGTCACGTTACTTTAAATTCCCATCAAGAACAAATATTTTAAAAACTCTTATAATTATGTGACATACAAAATAATGACTGCTGTATCTATTGGTATATGTATCTATTTGATCCACTCCAATAACATGGCAAGTCCATTTGAGTTATTGGTATTGTTCAGTAGAAAATTGTACATAATTCGCTGAAAGAACCTGGTTTAAATATCGATAATACGCACCATACGGTCATATTAATGGTTGCCTCCTTAACAATACTATGCAATAACCGCGCAAATCCTGGACTTACGTGGTTGTTGGAAAGTGTTGCTCGGTAATGTCACATTGTTCAAACGTGATTAGAAGTTATATCTTTATCTCTTTATCTTTTTTGCTAAAGACAGCTGAAGTTGTTGGTTCTAAATTATGGTTTTCAGTATCTTCACTAACTTTTTGTCTTTTGGGTTTAAAGAAATCACTAGCTTTAGTAGATGCACACGTAACCACTTCACAGTCAGGATGTGTAAATAAGCAATAAGAACACACAACAAATCAAATCAACGCTGTCGCACAGAGCAGACGTTCCAACTACTGAATAACAATTGACTGACATTGGCGACGCGTGCGTGAATCAATATGTTGGCTCCCCGCTACTGTACACACGCAAAGAGAATATTTTAGTTCGCGCGCCTACCCATCGCATCACACCGTTCACGCGTCACGTTTACCACTCCGGCACAGTGGCTAATTATAGTTGCGTTAGTATTTAGTACACGTGTAGTGAGTACTATTTTAAACTTTCAAATCTCACTGTGCAAATAAAAGTGGTCGGGAAGTACCGGAACGGGATTCCGATGCGTTCCGTCCAAAATTCAACAATACTAGACAATCACACTGATGAAATGGCTTTAAAAACCGCATATTAGGTAGGCTGATAGTTTTTATGCCGATATGACGACCAAGTCGGAGCTAAAATGATCCAGCAATGGATGGTTCTGACTTATGTTTTTCAGCAAAATCTGCCTCTAATTGGCAACTCAAGTGGAAATATTTTCTACAAGATACAGCTATGGGTTTTAAATTTTAGCTTTCACACGGATAGTAGTGGAAAGAGTTATTTCTGCGTATGTCATGAAACGTTAGGTGGTAAAGTACAAAATAGTAGCTAGTCCTATGTGGTAAAGCTAGGTTGAAAATGTGGAGTAGCTAATCCACCTCTGAATTTTCTTGATACTTATTTGCGACTTAAACTTATCACCTTATGTATTATTTCTAGAACTGAGCATCGGAGGATAAAAATTATACGCTAATTCAATTTTCTGGAACCATTATGGCTGATTTAATTGACCTGGCTATTGCACAGGGCCTTCAAATACTTAAAACTTTATTAGATACACTTTATCTAATTAATCTAGTAAGTATACTTTTATCTTAACAGGAGCTATAATCAAACTTCGCTTCTTATATTCAACTAACATAAGGATATTATAGCTTAGATTGTGACCCTTGTTATTTGAAACAGACAGGTGGTGTTATAATTTAGTTACACGCCCATACCATTTTCTACGAATTTTTTCTGTAATCATTACTTATGAAAGTTCTATTATATAATATTAAAAAAATTAACTCTTAAATTAGTCTTTTAGTCGCGTGTTGCTCACAGAATTCCATTCAGAATTCATACTGAATGAAAAAATATACTCCATCTGGGGTTAAAACATTTATAGAAGTACTGACAACCCCATAATTGCATACTATATAAATTAAATCTAAAAATACATTTTGTAGGTACCTCGATTCCTACATATCTTTGACAAAGTTTTACAAAAAGTTTCTGCAGAAAACCATAGATGTCAAAGTTTTGTATGAAATGTTTAGAAGAATAGGTATGAATACAAAATTTTATTTGGATTTTCAAAGAACAGAAATATGTTTTCGACACCTTACCATCAATATCACTAAGGACCGATATCTAAAGCAAGCTGAAAGTATTAAAATGGAAGTTTTGCGAGCGCTCACTTAAATACTTTTCAATTTACATGTCGCAGTGGCATAAATTAAGAAAAGAAAATGCGACCCCATACTAATGAATTTGCTTTCGTACTCCAAAATGATTTTTCGGAACTGTCTCTGGGTTAATCACTTTCTTTTCAACTTATACAATATGATTTTTTTTACTATTTCACAGTTTATAACAATCAAATCTCAAGCTTGTTTATGATTTGCATAATTTTGATTACTAAGCAAATAAATTTCTACATACCATGCATTGTAGGTAGACGCAATGGCTTATATTGGAATTTTGTTAAGAAAATGATAGAATGGACCTTCAGAGATATCGAGGTGCTCATGTATGTGTATTCTCTAGAAGAAGATACGTTTAAAAAAAAAAAGAAAACAAAAAGCCAGTAACATGAAGCACGAAACCCAAAGGAGCGTCCAAAAACGACACAGTACTCAGTGGGAAGAAAATAACGACAAAATCCAAAACGTTGGTACCCCAACGGAAGCACAGACCGATTCGGTCTGTGCTTACACAGACCGAATAACAGAGGACCCTACTGTGCAGTGGACCCTAAGTGAAGTAAACACCGGGGCGAAGGTGACGAGGCAAAAGAAACCCAAACAGTTATACAAAGAGCAAGGAAGCGGTAAAAAATGAGGGCCAAGTGGAAAGACCACGAAGCAGTCATAATAAAATGTATTAAAAACAAAACATAAGCTAATACGCTAGGCACATAAAAGAAGTTTTGGAACTTAAGGTAGATGTACTAAACGGAATTCGCCGAACAAAAGATGGATACATTATCCTGCATTCACAAAATTAGAATAAGAGTTAAAATAAAAATGGATAAAGACATACAGGTACTTGCTATTGTAGAGCAAGCTCTTAGAGAAATCATGGACTTAGATGAATTAACATCGGAAAAGGAAAAACTGGAACCTGGCTCTGGAGGAAATGTCAAAATAACGAGCTTTAAACCAGATTTCGCATGAACGCAGGCTGTCTATGTCACGTTACCGCCTGAAACGTTGAAAACACTCAGCAATATGGATTAAATCAAAGTAGGTTCGATCAAGTGCATTGTTTAGAGAACGAACAATGCGCCAGATAATTGTACACTATGTTGGTATTGTGGGAAAAAAGGGCAAAAACATCAAAAGTGTAAAAAAAGGAGCAGCTTGGAGGGAAAATTGGAGGGTAAAGCTGATAAGAAGCAGGATGTAATGGCTCCTATTAGCTGTACAAAGGCCTAATGAAAATTACACAAACAAATATCAACGGAAGCAGAGCAGAAGCAGTTGGCAGTGTAGAAAGCAGCACAGCAGGTGTGGAAATCGATTGTAACTTAAAAGTCCAAGTGTAAAATGTAACAGCACGACCAGGAATATGCTCAATGTCAAAGACATTTCTATTATAAGCTATTACGCTTTGTCCAATAAGCATATTACAGATTATAAAAACCAACTCAACGACATCTGAGAATTGAGAATCAATTGCCTTACAGAAATATTTATCATTGATGAGTTTAACTTAAAATCAAGTATGTGGGGATCCAAAAAAGTAGATAACAGATGTCGGGCCCTGAAAAGTTTATATTATACCTAGGACTAATCATCGGTAACATTGGTAATACACCAACCTTCCAAAGATGGGAAACGGAGGCGATCCTAGACGTAACTTTTGCGAGTCCCAACTTGTAGAATACGCAAGCGACCACAATTACATCTTTCGAAATGCACGACAAGCACATTCCGAAAATATGCACTACAGGCAATTAAGCCTATAGCAGTTGAAGGGTGGGCTATTAAAAGAATGAACATAATTAAGCAACATATAGAACTAGTTAGAATAAGCATAAAATCTGACTCTAACGGATTTGAGGAACAGACCAAAAAACTTAAAAGGGAAGTCATCAAAGCTTGGGATCAGAATATTTCGAAACGAAAAAGAGCGGAGCTAAAGAAAAGCGCATTGGTCGTCAATCGAAATTGGGAACTCAGGACAGAAGCCCTCGTAGCACGTCAAAAATATCAGAGAAAACTGAAACGGTTCGGTTGTGATAGCTCTAAAAGATGAAAGGTAACACAATGAAAAGCTAGTACAAACTCATAACGGACATTAACAATGATCCTTGGGGACTAGCGTACAATATTGTAATGAAAAAACTTTAGAGAAGACCACCGAATCCTAAAACGTTGATGAAGTTATAAATACCCTTTTTCCTACACACCCGGGAAGAGTAAAAGAGACATATTTGTAGATTCTACACAAATAAAACCGCTTAATCAAGAAGAGTTAGCAAAAACTGTTACTAGAATTGAACTGGGAAAAGCACGGGGCCGTGAAATGAATCCCCAGCGAGATGCTAAAAATCCTTGCCGAATGTCTCCTTCAAATATTTAATGCCGCTCTGTTTGAAGGAAAGATCGTAACTGAATGCAAGACTTAAGATCTAGTCCTAATACCAAAAACAAAAACTATGGAGAGGAAAACGACATACAGACCTAATTACCTGCATAGTAAAACTGTACTGCACTGCAAACCTGCCTGCTTAGCTGCATAGCAAAACTGTTTGAATGAATGTTATTAAATAGAATCGCTGACGTAATTGATACTAAATTATCTAAAAACCAATATGGCTTTAGAAGGGACTATTCTAACATCGCACAAAAGTCAGTAGAAAGTACAGTACGAAACAAGAAATTTTGCGCATTTGTAACGATTGATGTAAAGATCGCATTCAACTTAGATAGCCGGGAGAATATAATGCAAGCATCTGAAGACAAGGAAGTGTCACCTTATTGAATTAGAATTATTAAGAACTAACTATCTACACATGTGTACTCTTAGATACGACCCAATGGAACGCCCAAAATAAAAACTCCTAGCCAGTGGAGTACCACATAAGTGCTGGGACCAACATTCTGGAAGGCACTGTACAATGTATTGCGTTTGTTGAAGTTAGCATTTCCGGCTGGAATAGCGTGTGTTTACCATTTGCGAATTGATGGCGGTCGTGTTATTCTGAGTATTGAATCAATGCATGGCCGTATCATAATAGGAATGGCCCACGGGGTCATGAACAACTTAGATGAGGGCTTATTATTTATATAAGCCTACAATAATGGCGTTCCAATCCCTTGAACTATTCTTCTCGATAGATGTGCAGGCCCATGGTGGTGAAGCAGTGAACGTAATGGAGTTACATCGAGACTACCAGAAAGGTAGGTCGAAAATCAGACTCGACGTTATTCAATCAACTCCACCGGGATAAACCTTTGCATGACTAGTTTTATAACGCTACTACCAAGTTAGACACAATTTATATTCGGCCTTTTTAGATCTGCTGGCCTGAGATCTGATACTGAGAGATTCCTTCTTGCTTGCCAATATGGTGTCATAATCACGATTGCATATCTTAAGAATATAATGGGCGTAGAGTCTCTAATTCAAATTCTCCGAATGGCCCGCTTACAACAAAAGGGAGCACATTTCCTGCCGGCGACTCCCTAGTCTCTAAACTGTGAAATACCCTCGGGTTTGTGGACAACGGCACTATATCTTCCGCCGACAAAATTTCACAGGTTCTTTCCGGGTTAACTTTCCTGTAGAAACACTTAGCTCAGCACACTTAGCTCGTAAAAATAAAAGAGAAACAAGTGAAACCAGTTCCTCAGTTGCCTGTAGCTCAAGGTGCAGGTCCTGTACCGAGGGTAGAACTGGGTCCAACGCCGCGACCGAGCACCTGGGGTGGACATTTTTCTAAAGTAAAGTTTTATTTCTCCTTACAGTGCATAATTTAGCTATATCACAATAGCCTATATATGTTCGCACCGAATA
>WYDF02095815.1:0-10769 GCA_009867245.2 Adranes taylori | reverse complement strand
AATATACGTTAGTGAGGGGAAAAGAGGAGAAAAATTTGATAATTTTAATGGTGGCCTGGGCACCATACCTCTTAACTTGGTTTGTCAGTCTTATAATTTTAAAGTTGTACTTTTACAATTGTTCTGTCAACTTATACAGCACCTTTGCGATAAAAATGATTAAAAACATTTATACATGATGAATTTTGAATTGATTTAAGTACATTCTGTAGAACAAATGCATATTTCTGAAAATCTATTTTCAGATGTAGTTTTAAACAAACTTGGACAGATATCCAAAATTTCGCAACTGTTATTTCACTAAATATCATTTTGTAAGTACGATCTGATGAAAATATATTGAATTCTTCCTCTTCTTGTAACGAAAACTTATAACTTAATGTGTTGATTGCAGAAAATGTCTTATAATTTTTGATATTTAATGTCGAAAAATATTTCATAAGAGATCTCTTTCTCTTCATTCTTTCGGACGGTATCCAATTCCACACTTTGTTTGGCCGTCTGGTGTGCTGCATTCATTGAATGTGACCATACCATGTCAATATTTTTCCTTCTGTAGCATATTTGATGGTATTTTCATGTTACATCTTATGATTTTGTTTATCACATATTCTGTTCTTGAAACTCGCCTATTTCATCTCCAGAAATCTATAACAAGAGCTAGGATTTTTGCTTTATCTCTTTTTGTCATTGCTAACGTTTCTGCTCCGTACATACCTCTCCACAATACTATTGTATATCGCATTCTTCGTATTTCCGTTCACTGTTCAAGTCAATGTCACAGAGTTCAGCTGGATCATTTGCAGGATGACATTTTTTCTTGACTTATCTTACTCAGGATATCCTGGATGCTTTGCCATTGGATGGCATCTAATAGCATAAACCATTTGAAGCATGAGCAATGTTTTCTGATGTCACCCCCGATTATTAGGTGGCTGAGATTCGGTTCTCCGACCGTATATACTCCGTCTTAGTAATGTTCATTTTTACTCCAAATTTTCCGAACTCTTCTTTCAGTTTCCTTAACATATAATTTGCGTCATCTTCATCACCGGTCATTATGGCTTCATCGTCTTCGAAAACTAGAGTATACAGCTTATCGTCTTCTGTACGTATGCCACCGTCCATGTCACTGCACTTTCTTTTCTATTTCTTTGGTGTTTCTTGGATATATATCGTAAACAGAAGAGGTGCCATGGTGTTTTTTTTGTTGGAATATCCTTGTTTAAAGACACTCTTAACAATTTTACTAATACCGTTTTGTCGCATACTGGCCCATACTTAATGGTACCATATGGTATGCTTTTTTTAAAGCGACAAAGACCAAATCTAACGACCTGCAATGGGTAATACGTTTTCTTAGCAATGTTTTTAGCGTGTAAGTCCGTCAATACGAGATCGTCCTACTCTAAAGCCATCTTGTTCCTGTTCTCTGAACTGTTCTTCCATTCTTTGTTTTAGTATTCTCGCGATCTGGCGCCTTTGTTTGGGGTACAACTTGTCCGCTCTTACACATAAATTACCTCTTCTAAGAAATGAATTGAAAGAAAAACGTAACACTATGTTTACGAGCGTTTATCGAAAAAACTCAATTGCACTCAAATAATGGAAGTCAGTAAAAAAAATTACGCCCATAATTAAGCTGCACCCGTGGCGGATCCCGCTTTCACCACGCCTTAGTTACGAGGCTGTGCTTTTTGTTCGGTAGTCTCTGCAGTCTTATCTGTCACCTTTAAGGTTTATTAAGCTTATCGCTGTTTTCCATTTCTCCGGTAAATCATTACAAACATATTTTGTATAAGAGAGTCAATCTTTCAATAAGAACCTCAGGTACTGCTTTAATTAATTCTATCAGGATGTTACCAGAGCCCCAATAATTGTATTTTTTTGTTTTTCATACCTACTAGACTTTTCATTATTTCTGGTTCTGTATCGTGGCTAATGTGTCACCTGGTTACATACTTTGAGAGAAATCTCTTAAGTTAAATTCTCCCTGTTCTTAAAGATCTCCCGTCAGTTGATCTGTATAGTAATCCACCCATTCTGCCAAACTAACGATAATTAATCCTAATAAGGGTTAATCCTTGTTGCTTCATAGGATTCTTATCACCTTCTACGTTCTAGGATTTCTCATATTTCTATTTACTTCTTGGTACACTTAGTCTCATTTCTCGTTCTTGGCTAAGCTGACCTCCTCTGGCTCGTGATACGTTATTTCTGGTATTGTTTTCTCTCTTCCCGGTTATTTTTTAGCGGCCATTTCTTGTACGCTTCTTATTTCTCCTTTACCTCATTTCGATCCTTCTGTTTTACAAGGTGACCCCTGTGCTAGCGTTTTGGTTGTTGTATTATCTCATCCAAAGTGTCGAATGTGGCTTGAAATATGCATATTTTTAATGTCAATACCTATAATGGATGACCACATGATAAATATTCGGAGTGCTCTACATTACAGAAATTGCTGTTAGTATTGGAGAAACCTCCTGGAAGATGAAAGCATGTATACACTACTTAATTATTTAATAAGACGTAGTAAGATAAAGACTCTACGTACTAAGATGAAAATATATTTAGTAGCCGCGAATAGAAAGACATATAATCTAAACCCCGAAGGAATAATATTGCATCTACGAGCTAAAATGATTCTTGAAAATCTAACATCAACAATTTTTTATTAATTTAGCCGATAACATCCAATTCATTCCATAAATTATGAATGAATTGGAATATATGTGTGGTAGTCATAATACACATATATTCTTTTAAATAAATTACGGTATTTAGTAATATTGTTATAAAAATATGTAACTCAAATCTGTGTGTGTGTGGGAAAAATGTAATTAATTGAAAAAAAATGACGCAATAAAACAATTATATTTTAAGTAATACAAATATTGGGGTTCATTTATGTGGTAATTTAGGATCTCTACTGAAATATGAATGTAACCATCGTAACATTTTCGTGTAATTGATTAATAGAGTAGCCTTCAAAAACAACTATTAATTACAAGCCAACGTCATCATGTACAAGTACATTTTATGCAGGCATACATACATATTATTCGACAGCTAAAATGGTATGAGAACATTCTAACACAGCTAAACATGTTTACATTAATCTTAATTACTGTGCAATGGGATTTTTCCACCGAAAAAATCTAATTCAAATATAAATCTAAAAATCAACACCTGATACCTAAAAGCGTCAACTACATGTACAGGTTTGTGCATACAGATGGAAGACAGAAGCAAAGTCTGTTCTCAAAGGCAAAATATTTCCCGACACCAATACCTCTACATGTTTATTAGTTTGAATATTATTGCCATCAAAATAATTAAGCTTTCTCAGTTTTTAATATAGTTATTGCACATGTTTAACAATTAAATTTTTTTGCCTTCTATTTGGTCAATTACGACTTTTAAGAATGATTACATTTAATAACTTTTAAAAACGTTTTATCGAATTTGACAGTTTCACCGAAAGGCGATAAGAAGATTGAGCCCAATGTACAAGCTCGTCAGTACCAGGGTACTAAAAGTACATTAAAACATCAACCGTCCATTATTATGACGCCTTTAGAAATTAGCATGTATGTTCTTCTAGCGGCATTTTGTTTCGCTATTGTTGTAAGTAACACTTATAATTAATTATTTCCGTAACTAATTGTAACTAATTGTTTATAGGTATTTGTAGTATCATGTGTTGTTTATGCATCTAAATTTAAACCGGAAGTAGCAGCAGGTAATTTGCTTCCAGTTCCTACTGCAAGAGCAAACATGGGACTTGGTAAGGAAACAAAAAGACACCAAGAACCAACGACCACTAATGCCCACGATTGGGTGTGGCTAGGTATGGCGCAAAGTATGTTTCATTTCGATTAATTTCTTTTTATTATTGTCTTGTGAAACATTATATTTGAGTTAAGCTTTATCTTATGTAATTATTGATGTATGTATAATTTTGTGTACATTTTTAATAACTAGAGTGCGATTTTATGTCATACGCACCACAATCCAAAATCATAGAAACACTGCTAACGAACATATAACATATGCAATTCAATATGATAGGTATTTCGACCTAATTGGGTCATCTAGTACTTTATTTACAACAAAGTGGACGTTTCGGTGGCAAGCAGCACCATTTTTAGGGATGTAAAATGCAATATTTCTTATATATAGTATAAATCTTAATATTATAGGACTCCTATCTTTCAGAATCATTATACGAATCAAGCGTGGCAACATAAGGTAATTCTCAAAGATGAAGTAATACCACGAAAAGAGAAACGCCAGTACAAAAAACGAAAACACTAATCATTGTCGAGTCGCTTGGCGGGTATTGGTGGTGCCGGAAGTGGTGGCAGTTCCGCCGATCTGTTGGGCGTGTCCGGAATGGGTTAGGGTTTCTCCTCTGATGAAGAAAGTGCTTCAATGTCTAACAGTATATTGTCCTCATCTATTTCTGGTAGCAGCGGACATCATCTACATCAAGGGTATCAACTTCATAGACATGACTCGTCGTTACAAGAACGATTGGGCCTAGTACCTGGAACTGGAAGTATAGACGGTACTGATTTGACGACTTCAGCTGAAGCTGAAGAATGAGAATTCGCGTTTAGACGGAACAGATTCTGCTCTTATCATCAGCTGATGCAACAGTTGGGAAACTGGCCTTGGCATTCGAAAGATGAACAGGGTGCTGCTGACAAACGCTATAGATATAATTTAACGTCCATAACGGCTAGCCATAGTTGGAGACAGCGAAGAAGATGGCTGCATCGTATGAAACATAAACACCATCGAAGAAGAGAATCCGTAGAATGGACGTCATCTTCTTCAGAAGCGGAGGAAGATAAAGATTTACAAGAAACGGAACGGCGAAACCAAATGCTGTTCAGAAATATAGGGGGCATAGTAGCTCCTTTAAAACTACAGGATGCAACAATAGTTGCAGCTACAACAAGAACGGACTTTCATCAAAATATGGATGAACTGGAAGCCAAATCTCGTTTACATAGAAAACTGAAACGACAGAGATGTATCGGATTCGCGAGACGTCGAGTTGGGAGAGGTGGTAGGGTGATTTGGGATCGATATGGTAATCAAGAGGATGATGATTTTTGGTCAGCAATGGACTTTGCGATCTACGATTCGTCGAAACCGATCAAGACAAATCTCATGTCTCCAACATTGTCTACAAACTTCGTAACTACACGACAAACACCATCAGTAAAACCCTCTCCGCATATTTCATTGTCTTCATCTTTTATAGAACCCAATGGGACGCCATCATTGTCTGTCTGCAATGGTTTGCTTTTGCGTAGTGACATTAAAGTGGAACCAGATGCTCTTAATATTATATTCTAAAAATTGTAAGGGGTACTATTTTTAATAACACACCACTATGGTCTTTCGATTTTATTAACAGACGCTATCTAATAAACTACTCCTCTAGCGTAGCATCCCGCACACATCTGTCAATCACGCCCAACATGGCGCGAACTTATTTAAAATTTGAATTTTACAAGTATCTTGCTACAAAATAACATTTCGTAATGTTATTTGCTGTGATGTACATATATACGTTGTTCTGAGAATAATCAAACTCTATTAATAGTGATTTCCAATTATGTTAATTCGTGCTACTATATCGTGCGATCTACCGGCGGTTTGCGATCTAATTTAACGCTGTTTATTTTTGTTTCTTTTTTATATTCTAAATATCCATCCCTCACGCATAGCATTGGCTGTTATGATCTGCTAGAACTCCACTCTGCTATGAGCAGATCGCAAACACTGCCGGTAGATCGCACGCTATAGTAGCACCAGTTAATTTTATTTTAATTGATCAAATTAGCATAATTAATGCTACTTGAATTTTTATCTTTCATATACTAGATACGTATGTAATACGTATTATAGGTATATGAAAGATTTAGGAATCATGTTTTGAGATTTTGTTCTATTTCACTTTAGTACGTCTCTTGTATTCTAATCATAGGAATCCGTTTATACTTGTTGCTCAAAGAGTGAGTGGGTATAAGGAGCACTTTGCCGCAAAAAGAACTTTAAAAAAAATTCTTGGTGCAGATGTAAAAGAAGGGTGTATATTTCAGCCGGATGCGTGGATGGTTAAGAATTGCCCCTAACCAATTATAGCAATTTTGATGAAATTTGGTAGGCAGGTGCACACGATAATTCCTCAAAGTTGGTTTTTCAGTTTTTTTGTTGTATAAATTCAGTATGGGGAAAATGCATCATTTTTTAAATTAACAATATTTGTATTCAAAACAGGAGGCTGAAGTTTTGTACACATATAGTACATTGTACTTTGGATCGATTGAAATTAGTCCCATGATGTCATCTGATATAAAAGCGACGCTGCCACGTTTAAAGTTTAACACACTTGTTGATATATCTCGGGAACTATAAAAGATAGGACATTTGAAGAAACTTTGTTGAATAGGTTACCTATAGCCACTGCGATTTTATTTTAAACAAGTTTTTTTCTAAAATCACAATTTAACATATATACTGGGTATTTTTGCAAACTTTGCGAACTATTTTCTGGAAAACTGTCCCTGTAATTTGTGTTTCAATTTCTTGTATCGATAGTTTTTTTAAATATTTACGCGTTTAAACGAGTTTAATAAAACGCACTTCAAAACATCGGAGTGATTTAACCTTGAAAACAAATTGTAGTACCTTAAACATTTCGGTTGTTAAAAAAGTTGAAGAAATGAAACTTGGGCCACATATGTTTGACTAAGGAATCTCAATTCTGCGAATATGAACAATTGAATATACTCAACTGATTTTGAACAATAAAAAAATCTAAAAACTTTGTTAATAATATCCTGTATATTTTTACACATTTTGATATTCCTTGTGATTCTCTTTAAGATGGTACGACATATGAGGGGTCCAACTAGTATGGTTCCAAAGATATAGCCCCTAAATCTTAAAAACTCTCAGTTAGATAATGTGATAACCTGAACTGAACATAAAAATACGGATTACCTTTGAACGATAATAGATAGAAAATTGAGATCTTATCTTGAGAAAAATCTTATAAGAAAAAATATTTTACATTTATGGAAATCTGTAAGATGGTACTCCTGCAATTTAATAAATGTTGTTATCAGCGGCGGGTCCAAATTATCTGGAAATGCTTCAAACTGATTATTATTTTATTCAGAGATTCTATTTAAAACCCTCGAATGAGTATATTGTTGAAGTGTCCGCGCCTCATTAAATTTCGCTTTGATCACTAGCACGCGTAAATATATAGTGAACTTATAATTATGGTCTCACTGCAGTGGACCTGCTTTTAAAAAAAAAATATTTATTGATTTTTAAACTTATTTGACAAATTAAAGATTTTTATTTTGTTTTACTTATTTTATTTTCTTACTTACAATATTATATAAATGACACTTAAATACCTTTTATAATTTGCCAAGATAAAGCAATTTATGTAGTTACATTAATACTTAATTCATTTTCTTTAATTTCATATGATTAATTCATTTACGATTGCCAAGTCTAAGCGAATCGTTTTACTTGATAAATTCTTTCTTATTTATTGCACAATACTTATTAAACTGATTATGCAAGATTAACAATAAAGGTTTATACTTTAATTAATATTTATAACATTTATATTAATTATATTGCAAAATCATCCAAGATTAAGATGGATGCCGCGTTCTATATTATACATGTAACTCTACACTACATGCTCTTATGCTACTTGCTTAATATTAAAATCAACAAGGGACCTGCAGCGCAGAAGAAGACGCTTTATATACCATGGCTTCTTTCATACATCGAACTCTGTATCGCATCGATGGTGACGTTATCTTGCGTACGTTTCTATTAAGTAATATTGACGGCTATAATTAATTAATATGTTGAGATGCTCTTATAACTCTATGTTGCCTTAACATATAAGTATATAAATCTATAATATTTATTACATTACGTGCGACTTCATTTCAGGTCATATTTCGTGTTTATAACATATAGGGGGCTTGTAATGAAAGTTATTTCAGATGTACATAAAAGCTACCTTTAAGCCTGTTTACTAATATATCGAACTTATTAATCACGCGCGAACAACAATGACCACCTCAGATAAAGTCTTATGTACAGTCTGTGCCTTATGATAAAGTCCGATAAGACACTGATATGATAAGACACTGTTATGGGCACCAAGCGCATTGTGGACAACGACATAGCTGATCCATTAGTAAAGAAGGCATCTCGTACACCATTCATTGGTCCGAAGCCGGCTATGGGAATTCCAACTAGTTCCATCGGAGAAGTTATAAAAAACTGGACCAATCAAAAATACATGGATTGCTGGCCAAAATCAGCAGGAAAACAACACAGTAAGCACTTTATAGGAAAGCCATGTAAGAACAAAACCCTAGATTTGCTAAAACTTGTGTGCTCTTAGAGGTGCGCTAACAGCGCACGCACCTCTAAGAGCACACATGAAAAAAATCGGCCTTCACACTGCCGAAGTAGAGTGTCGGCAATGTTTGGCTCAACATATCCTATGTGAGTGTGAAGCTTTCGCATTCTGAAGAAGAGACCTATTTGAAGCAACGAAAATTAAATCTGAATTCATACAAAAGCGCACTCACCACGAAATATTGAAACTGTTACAAGACACAGGTATTTTAGGCTGGTATGAGTAACCGATCAGGGAAAGTACAATAAGACGTTTGGCTGCAGTACTATGGAGCGGTATTTTGCAGACAGCCGTTGATAATAGTAATAATAATAATAATAATAATAATAATAATAATAATAATAATAATAATAAACACTCCGTCGAGAAAAAAACAACTACGTCTCGATATTCAAACAACTCCATCGGGGTAAACCTATGAATGGTCAATTTTGTAATATCATCGCCGAATTGGAGCTATCACCACATTTTAGATTCAGCTTCTTAATATCTGCTGGCCTGCGATCTGAAACTGAGGGATTTATTTTTGCATGCCAAGATGGTGTCAAACACGCTGGTCTACCGCAAGAATATAATGGCCGTAGAGGTGGCAGATACGAACTGCCGAGCATGCAAGTGTCAACCAGAGACGCTACTTCATATTCTTTCCACATGCCCGGCGTATGCTAGAACAAAATACATCCAGCGCCATAATGCCGCCTATATTTTCATCTGCGACATTCTTACGGTATAGACAAAGACTCGGTTGCACCCTACGTCGTTAAGGATATTGAGACCGTAGTTGAAAATTACGCCATTAAAATCTTATGGAGCTACGGTTTTCCTACAACCCATCAAATAGCCTTCAAACAACCCATCAAATTGGAAACGAGAAAAAGAACGAGAAAAAGTGGCTAAATATCAGGATTTGTTATGGGATCTAAGGATCCAATATCCGCACCATCCCATCAAATTGGTAGTCCTCATCATTGAGTCATGGGAGGCGCCAGATCCTCCTAATAAACTATATTAAGAACATACCAACTTGCGAGACCAAAGCTGAAGGATAAGCAAGCCGGATGCAAAAGGCCGCAATCCTGGGCACTTTTAGTTTACTTCGGTCACACGACCAGACTATGACGTACGAACTTACTCTATTGTTTAGAAAGTCGTTACGTGACACCTGACCAAAGAAGAATATCGTGTGTGACGTCCTCTTTTTAAAGGTGCTGAAGTTGATATTCTTTGTAGTTGCACGCTACAAAGCGAAAAAAAGGGTCTTATACAAAATCCAATGTATAAATTGCCGTAAAAAGTGTGTTAATCGAAAATGCTCGGAACTATCCAAGCCGCAATTCAACCAATACCACAATAATTTAAACCTTAGTGGAGATTCATACACTGCAGTACCATTAGTCCACTCCACAATTCTACTCCAAGGACAAGTTAATTAAGTCAAAACTCCGACTCGTCTTCCAGCGATGATCCGAAAACACCATTATACCTAAAATACATCACAGAAAATGTGCAGAATCAACACGATTTTAATAATATGATGTAATGAATCGTCTGAACTTTAACAAAAGTATGAAATACTCTTGACAAAGTACGAAAAACAATTGAACGTAAACAAAAAACTGCTTGAAGAAATCTCTAAAATTACTGAGGTCATGCTACAAAACAAAACAACAATGAATGTCAAGAAGAAGACATATAAGTAGTAAGAAATAGCCGATTCTGCCGCACCCTCCCGCCCTCGCAGACCCTACTGTAACTCGTTCTAAAAAATCGGGACGCCATTTTGGGGTCTAACATAAATAATTTTTCTGTTTGACAGCTGTCAAATAAAAATCCAATATGGCGGATGACAGAACACTTCCGGTTGTCAAAATTTGGAGGGGAAAAAAGTAACTAGATTTATCACTAGAGTTATTTTTAGCGCGCAATATGGATGACTAGAAAATAAATAGTACCAAATTTTTATTTTTTAATCATAAGTCACGCATACAAATTAGAATAACATATAAAGATAATTTAGTGCATACATTTTTTTAAAAATCAGGCGCTCAAAGAAAAACAAATCTATTTGAGTTGCTTAAACTAGGATATCCATAACAATAGGTTATACGCAGTAGATTGAAATGAAATAATTTGATTTATATATGGTTATTTATTTAATTATCAAAATAATATTTATATTCAAGTTATGCGTTTTAATAAAATATTTTAAAGTATCTAATAATTTATATAATTTATTCAGGATGCTTTCACTTGGACAAATATATCCAAAGAAAGATAATTCAAAAAT
>WYDF02095804.1:0-10771 GCA_009867245.2 Adranes taylori | reverse complement strand
ACCTGCACCCTGTCCATCATCTCCTTTTCACCAGCCCATACTTCTGCTCCATGCATTACAATGCCATTCACACATACATGCATTATCCTATTTTTCATTTTCACTGACTCCCCAAACGTCCTCTCCTATACCGTTCTCATTCTCTCTATCGCCGCTCTCGCTTTCTTTGTCGTCATTTCTATATGGTCCTTATACCTCCCATTTCCCAGCACAAATGCCAAATATCTAAACTTCTTCACTCTTTCTATTTTATGTCCATCTATACAAAACTCATCCTTTCTGCACCCTCTCCCTCCCTTCTTACACCCCATCACTTTCGTATTCTCCACATTCATTTCTAAACCTCTCCTATGCATATATTTCTTCACTCTCTCTATCATTTCATCCATCTCTCCTTTTCAACTTGCAATATATACAATGTCATCAGCGTACGTAAGAGACCACACTTTTCTTCTACCAATGTTAATTCCACCTCCTTGTCCATTCCGCAACACCTCCTCCAAATACGACAAATTAATGCTGAAAAGTGAAGTGCCCAGTGGGCATCCCTGCCTCACCCTTTTGTTGGTCTCAAACCATGCTGATACCTTCTCATTCATTCTCATGCTTACCCTTGTTCCTTCATACATATTCTTTATCATTCTCGTCATTCCTTTTAAAATATCTACATCTTTCATTCTCACCCACAATTACTCTCTCACTATCCTATCAAATGCAGCATGTAGATCAATGAAAAACATATACGTTTTCTTCCTCTTTGCTATTTCCTGATTCATTACATAATTGATTATTACTAAGTTACCGCTGACCGCTGTCGCTCTACCCCTGACAAAGCTGCTTTGAGTATCGGATAAAATTTCCTTATTACGCAGTCCTTCTTCTAAGCTCCTATTCATCACCCTCATAAACACTCTATACAACCCATCCATAATAGTTATTCCTCTATAACTGTCCACTTCCAGTCGATTCCCTTTTTTAAACACATGCACGATTTTCCTTCTCTTCCATTCCTCTGGCACTCTTACCTATCCTTTTCATATCTTATTCATCCCTCTTACTAATGCTTCCAATCCACATGCATTCAAACATCTCCATACATCCACTGGTTTGACGTCTCCATACATCCACCATACATCCACCGTAAAATGTACGATTTGACGATAGTAGATAGCCGAGCCGTTTGATAAAAAGCCGGAAAAAATTTGATAAATAAACAGCGATTTGCATGAGGAGTACATGATTGCATGATTTGCAATTTACATAATGAGTTAAATAAAAAAATTCAAAAGAGGATTACACATCAGGGGAATACCTTACAGTTGATGAATAACTGCTGGCATTTCGTGCCCGGGGTACTTTATGACAATATATCCCAAGCAAACCCGCGAAGTCAAATATAAGTCTTTGTATTGGTTGACGTAAAGTTGCCATATACTATAAGCATCCAGGTGTAAGTCAAAATCAAAAGATGCCTGCAATAGAAGTAATAAAGCTGAGAATATAGTTTTGCGAATAGTTAACTAATTCAAGGTACTAACTGAAACCTTACTGGAGACAGCTAGTTCTCTTGCTGAAAAACTCTTAATTGAATAATTGAACAGAAAATTACTTATGTGGGAGCGCCGAAAAAGAAAATATGAAACAGATATTTAAAAAATGTTTGCCTGATAAGAAGAGAAAAAAAGTTAACAATTCACGCTTAAGTTTTCAAAACAATATTACTTTCGTGCCCTACTGTTCCAAAAAGAATAAAACTGTTTCAGTTAGTTCTACTCTACACCAGATCAAGATAACATTCTACAACCAAACCAAATTTGGTGTAGATCTTCTAGACCAATTATGCTAGAGGTCAAATAGCTAGAAATACGCGAAGATGGCATAATCCATACGCAAGATGGATTAAACCTCAAATTAGTAGAAGGTCTGAAATAGATAACGTAAGAATAGAGATCAAAAGCCGAACAAAATTACTTCTAGGAATAGCACGTACCAATAAAGGGATTGTTGAATGAATAGGAAGTAGAGGTCGTTGTCAGGAATATGGTCGATCCAGGGATAAGTCATCAAGAAATGTTTTGTTTGAAATGTGGACAATGGATGTGCCGCAAATATTTGAAGGACATGTAGCTTTCAGATATATGTATTCAGTTTTATTTTATATATTAATATATAAAATAATTCTGAGCAGTTTATACAATCAACTCATTTTTATTCCCATAATAAAAGTTGTTAGAAATTGCTTAAAGTAGATTAGGTGACATGTGTCAACATATGGCCGTTCTTGTCGCTTACGTCTATTCGCTTACTCCCGGATTAAAGGTCACCGAAGTCTTTTGAAAATATCAAACACCGAGAAAGATACATAATTCATAAGTCTATTCACTAACATCAATAAAATCTTCTTCCAGTCAACTTTTTATTTGGTAAATATACTAGCTAGAAAATAGAGTTGATTGAAAATATAGTTCTTTCAATAAGTTGCTACTTAATTTTCAACATAAGTTTTTTGCTTATCTTAAATTTTGAAATTCACATAAATGTAATTCTACAACCCATATATAACAGCATATTCATTTTTTAATTGTAAAGTTTGAAAATTTGATTAGAATTTGAAAAATATTCCTTTCCTGCTAATAGTACAAAGCTATGTTTTTCCGCTCTGGCTCGAATGTAATAATTATAAAACTACAACAAAATAAAACCAGACATAATTGGCACATTCGTTGAATCAATATCGGTGCTCCTAGTAAAATCGTTGATGTGTATATAAATAAGTAATAAAATTGAAGCCTTGAAGCCAAAAGGTTGGTAACCTTAATGTGTAATAAAATCATATCGAATAACTATTTATGTATGTTAAAAATATATAATAAAAAATAACAAAAAGCAAGAAAGAAGTAATACGCAATTGTAAAAAAAACGCTCCATTGATTTTAAAACGGCTGTAGCGAGCGAGCAGACAGCGCAATCACTCGTTGATAGCGAATCGTTGACATGTGAAGGTCTGCAAGAACGTAATTTTAGCGTATAATTTAATTAATAAATCATCGAAACTATTTCACACTCAATACAAACATACGATTAACACGAGGTATGGCAAAATGGTGACATCCATTCATATTGTATAAACATCTAAACAAATTCGTATCATTTTTCTACAACATATTTTTAGTCCTCTATATTTCTTTCAGTACATGTGTTCATATTAATAAGCAAAATTTTTGTTGGCATAACTTACAACAAAACTGACATAACAACTTCTCTTTCCTAAAGAAACAAATTTTACAGAAAGCAAAGACAATGCAATAAAAAAACACAAAAAGTCTAAAACCCAAAAATTCTATAGCTGGTACTATTCCATCCCAAGAAGGTATAAGGAATTTTCCCCTTACTATATTTCTTTCCCTTAATTGTCTGGCCTCTTTACTATCCTTAATAATACTTTCCAATATTCCTGTATCTTTTATTTCTCTGAAACACACTTTCACATTCCCCGCTAAGCACATTTCTTCATCACTTCAATTAATTCCCGCATTCATTTTCATTCATATTTATTCATTTCCCCAATTTTAATCACTTTTCCTCCTAACTTAAATTTGTCCTTTTGGTGCTCCTCCCACCACCCTTCTTACCACCATCCCTTTCGTATTTTTCACAATCACCTGTAAACCTCTTTTCTTCACATATTTAATCACCTGGTCAACTATTACTTCTCCCGTTGTGGACATACACACTACATCATCCGCATATCACAATGATCAATCTGCTCTTTCACCCCTCCACATTGTCCGCATTTCAACACATTTTCTAAATCTGATATGTAAATATTAAACAAACTCTCGCTCATTGGGCATCCCTGTCTTACTCTCTTCCTTACTTCAAACCATTCAGACACACAATTTTGCACATTTGCTCTTATTTTTGCCATTCTGTCTACTTCCATCCTCAGTCATAGTTTATCTTTTACTATGTTATCATATGTTACTTGTAAAACCAAAACCATCATATGCAATTTCTAATTTTTGATTGCCAAATTATCAGTTGTATTTATAAATATATTTTCCGTTTTTGGCAACACACTATTTCATTAAAATATCTGAAAACTCTTTTTATTGATCTTTCTTCTAAACACCCTATATATATATATATATATATATATATATATATATATATTCCATTCATTATTGTAACTCCCCTATAATCCTCTACCTGCATTCTCTTCTCTTATGTGTCGGGATTATTTTACCTTCTTTCCATTCCTATGGTACACCCTGCCTCCAAATATCATTAAAACGTCTCAATTCCTCAATTTCTTTCTTATTCAAACATCCCTACACTTCACTTGGAATTCTATCAGCGCTTTCCGCACATTCTTTGTCCAAACTCCTTATTTACTCTACTACTTCTTCTTCTCTTATATCCTCCTCATTTTCGTCCGTAACATTTCCTTTAATCCTGCAACCCTCCGCTGTTATCTTTGCCTTCTCCGCCATATCCCCTCTGCATTTGTTCGCCTACCCTGTTATTCTTACCATACATTATTCTCTACCATACTTCTACCTCTTTTAATCTTATCTTTTTCCTGTACCTCTTTCCTTTAGCCAAATCTCCTTTTTACTTTCCTTAATTTACTCTATGCCTTGTTATACTCATTCCATTCCAATTTCTGGTCATTAACTCTCCTCAACACCTAACTTTCCTTTTTTCCCTTACTCCATTCTCCATCAAAACCATTCCAGTACACCCTATTTCTCTTCCCATCACTTTTTCTACCACTAATCATATTCTACGTGATTCCTTGCATTTACTCCTTTATGCTTTTCATTTCCTGCCATTCCTTATTTCCTAATCTTTCATTAAATCTCCTTTTATCCTTTTATCCTATCTGAACCTAGATGTACTCATATTATCATTTTAAAAAAGAATCGTAGATGTGAAAATTCCACTTGCTTTAGATATAATAATTTCACTTTTTGAGATTAGCTAGACTCATTTACTTAGTGCTTGGAAAACACTTTGGTTTCTATACCGAACATTTTACAATAGTATAGAAAACAATGTACAAGACGTTTATAGTTTTGCGAAGTTGATACCGAATTATCATGGAGTCAATTAATTAACGATTGCCATAAACAATTCTCTAATAATGCATCAATTCATTGAGTAATACACTACTATAATTTATAAGTTGCCTAATCAAAACAAATTTGATTTTTTAAACGACTATAACATACCAGTTAATAAATCAGTTTAGTAATAACTAATTATCAAATAATAAATATTATTAATACAATTTCATATTTTAAAGATTTAATAAGTTTAAAAATAAGATCCAAATCCTGATAACAAGACGTGAGAAAAATATAATAGTCTACAGCCAATTCGCATAGAAAAAACATATAGGTACTTATATACGCAAAATTTCGTCACGTGTTTATTCTAAAGAAATAAACACGTTATAAATGCTTTCCCCGAAAACCAAGCGGAGTCCTTTATCTTGTAAATTTGTTTATGTTCCTTCAGCTAAACAGAATATTTTCGCATTTTTATCTTTCATATACGTATGCACGAGTAATACCTATAGGTATATGAAAGATATAGGATTCATGTGTTTACATTTTTTTCTATTTCGCATGAGTACGAGTCTTGTATTGAAATTACTGCAATGTGTTAATACGCAATTCAAGGGAGGGGGGCATGAGGAAGAATTTTTCATGCAAAGTTTCTTCTCAAAAATTTTCTTCCTTGTACGTATGTACGGTTGTATGTTCAAGAATTTCTCCTTCCCTATGGGACCCATTTGGTAGACAGGGGTAGATTATAAATCCGCAGAACGCATAAACTGTTTTAATTTTTTGGCGGACAAAAGCCTTTTTTTGTTCAGAAATTTCGTATTCAAACTAAACGGCTGAAATTTGCACACATATAGTACTTTGTATTATGCGTCGAATAAAAAAGTCCCATGTTGCCAAATTGTATAGGAAGCGGTGTTGCATGTTAGAAGTTTAACAAAGTTTTTGAAATATAGGAACTGTAAAAAGTAGGACATTTGAATAAACTTTATTGTGTAGGCTACATAAATCCTCTTCGATTTTATTTGAATTTGTTTTTTCTCAACTCAGATTTTAATATATATACAGGGTGTTGTTTGTTTTGCAACTTTGCTCGCGGTCGATTTTCTCAGAAACTTAACGAAGGATTTTAAATAAATTTTTTGTGTCAGAAGTCCCTTTAATACTTTAGCGACTAAGTGAGTTTAAAAAGCTCCCTCACCATAGCACCGGAGTAATTTTACCTTGAAAGAAAAGTGTACTACCCTAAATATCTCAGTTCCTACGCAAGTTCGAAAAATGAATGTTGGGATCGTAAGTCTAAGGGACCTCTATTCTGCCACTGTGAGCAACCGATTTTGAGCGATAATTTTTGTTTGAAAACTTTTTAGTGACACACTGTATATTTTTCTACATTTTGGTAGCCCTTCTAATTATATTTAAGATAATAATCAAATGATCCACACATAATGATCTAACTCTTATCGTTTCAAACATATGACCCTTAATAACTTAAAATTTGGCAACTTGTCGCCATGGCAACCGACATACAACAATCATATTATAAATATGTAAAGCCTACAAAAAGCTCATATTTGCAAAGTTAAACGACAAATTATTTTACGTTGTATGAGACCTATAAGATATATGTGCTTTTGCAATTGAATAAATGTTGTTATCAGTGGCTGGTGCACATTATAATTTTGAGAGGGATTCAAAATGTCCATTCTATTCAGAAATTCAGTTTTAAAATTAGAACACTGAAATTTTGATCGCAAATAATATCTTGTATTATGCGTGGAAGGAAATTAGTACCGTGCCTGAAACTTGTGTTGCCAGGTTTAAAATTTTACAAAACTTTCGATATATCTGAGGAACTATAAAAGATAGAATTCTTGAATAAACTTTATTGTATATGCTATCAAAAGCTCGTTAAATTTTATTTGAAACATTGTTTTGTAAAATTACAATTTAACATATTTACAGGGTGTTAATTGTTTTGTAACATTTGCGAAGCATTTTCTCGAATTGTCCTACATTTCGTTACATTGTCCTACATTTAATATCTCAGTTCCTATGAAAGTTAAGAAAATTAAATTTGGGGAACATGCGCAGAACCCAGGGAATTCAATTTTGCGCAAAGCGAACGCGTGAGAAATGTGACTCAAAAACGGCAGTGTGGAAAATGTAAGTCAAAACCCGCAGTGAGGTAAATGATAGTCAAAAATGCCAGGAGGCCGCGCCAAAGCAGGGAGCGAAGCTGTTCGCGCAGTAGGCAAATATGGGGACCAGGGAATTAATGGATAAGCGAATTCATGCAAAGGCGAATGCATAAGGCCAAGACCGTTTGCCGTGCGAAGCACGCCATACTGCTCTTTTGGAAATTAGTCGAAAAGAGAGTGAAGAGTGATCGTAGGCCATGGAAAATCGGACAGCGGAGCCATAGGTAAATACTGGGAAAATGTGAGTCAAGAGCGGCAATAGACCACGCCAACTGGACTGCGAAACTGTCCGCGCTGTAGGCAAAGATGAGGACCGGGGGATTTATGGGTAGGCGATTTATAGGTTTGACTAATTTTGAGTAGTTTACCCTAAAACCTATTGTGCTTATTGAAGTTAATAGACGAGTAATAAGGTGGCAGTCAAAATTCAAGATTCAGCTTTTGTTTTATGCAAGATAAAACAAAACGTGTTATAACAAATATATGGTCTGAATATGGTTGCTATAGCTGTAATAGTTTGTCCGGAAAACGGTGACAATCACAAAACAAAGTTACATTTTTCTATATCACACCAGCGGACCCGGCAAACGTTGTTTTGCCCCTAAGTATGTATTCCCGTATTCCCCTGTTCCTGTATTCCCGAATTCTCATCTTCAAAACCCATTCCCGTGTTATGACAAATATATGGTCTGAATATGATTTGAACTTAGTCTGAATATGTGTTCCCCATTCCCGTGTTCCTGTATTCCACAAACTTCATTTCGCGAAAAATTACCGTATTACGGTATGAACGTGTTCCAGTATTCCCGTGTAATTATGAATATATGGTCTGAATATATTTCACGTGTTCCCGTATTCCCGTATATACGGTCTGAATATGGTGGCTGTAGTTCTTATGATTTGTCCGAAATATGATGATGCACCGACCGACATTAGATTTTTAGATATCCCGTGTTCCCGTGTCTCCGTGTAAACGTGTTCCCATCTTCCTGTGTTGAAAAATCATTCACGTATTATTACAAATATTTGGTCTGAAAATGGTCTAAGGATGTGTTCCTGTATTTCCGGTTCCCGTATTCTCTTTCATTGTAATCCCACAGTCCAAATCTTGTGTAAGATTTGTATATGTTACCAATTGTAAGAATTTGTTTAGGATGTGTAGTAGCAGTAATTACCTTTTTTAATTCTTCACCTCTCAGGAAAGAAGACTTAAAATATGCCATAAGTAAAGCGTTGCGAAACCCGATGGGGTTTAAAGAGGTTCTAGTGCCATTAAATGGAGCATTCAATGAGCTGGAAAACTCAACCAACAGAGAAACTTCACGAAAATCATATCAGCTTGCGAAAATTATAACGAGTGGAGAATTTATAATTACTTTGTCATAGAGAACGTATTTTCTTTTACGCTTTCTTTGTGTTTAATGCTACAAAAAAACTGAGGTTGATTTTGCAAATGCTTGTGAAGACGTATATGGCATTTTTGACATATATGGCATATATGGTGTTCTTCAGAATTTAAGGTCAAAGGCAAACACAGAATTTCGTAATATTTTTATAGAAGCTTCTAATGTTATGAAGAGTTTCGGTCAACATTTAGTTTTACCCCGAATCACTACAATACAAATACATCGCGAAAATTCACGTGCGATTTCACCAGAGGAATGTTATTAAAAAAAAAAATCTGTTTATCCCATTTATAGACCATGGACCTTTAATTCCAAAATATTCGGTGCGCTCCAACTCGCATGATTTAAAGGATTGAATAATGTTTTATATGGCAAGTAAAATGGTTAAAAAAAATTCGTTAAACAACATCTTGCATCAGCAATTCAGGCCTATTTTAATTGCAATCGCTGATTGATTTCCCAATATAAAGAAAATTCTCTAAATTATTGCTACTATTCCTGCGTCTACGGCTTCAGCTGAGAGATCCATGTATACACTTCGGCGTTTAAAGAACAATCGGCGGAATTCTTCGGGACAAGATAAGCGGGACGGGACAAGAATAGTACTATCTTGTAGAACCGGAGGAAATAATCAGACAATTTGCTCTAACTTTTCGCCGGTAAAACTTTATCTTGTAAATAAATTATTAATAAAGATATTCTTACAGACTAATTTGTTTTCTCATTTTTAAATTCAAAGTTGGTACATGAGAATACAACACAACATACATAAATAAGAAGAGCAAATATGTATTATATTTAATTTTAGGCATTATTTAAATTTGTTGTTATTGTCTTAATTTTTATTGATGTTTTAATATATTTGATAACAAGATCAATTTAAGAAAGAAATAGTAAAATAAATGTTTTTTGTTCTTCATATTTTCCGGATGTAATAAAATTACGTACTTTCATCCTACCCATTGGTTGTAGGATGCAAGTACATATTTGTATAGGTTGTTTTAAAATTAAAAAATATTTTAATAATCTTATATTTTTTGAAGAAAATTATATCTTTAATATTATTTCCTATTTTGAAAAATGTTAACATCCTAAATTGAATTTTAATTAGGTGTGTATTTGAATTATTGTTGTTAATCTAGTTGTGTTTAATAGATAAAAATTAAATGGATTTGAACCATATAATGTTAAAGAATATAATATTTAGTTTTCTAAGTTCCCTCTGTATTAAATTTTTGTCTGATGACGAGACGATAGTTGATCTCGAAACGCGTCACATTTAATATTGGTTTTTTTCAATAAATTATTTGTTTTGGAGTAGAAGCACTATTGTTTGATTTAATTTAATATATAAAATATGATTTCTATAACTTAGTAAGATATCTAAAACGAAAGGTACGTGTCTAATTTTAGTGCTACCAATCACATTACAAGAAATTTGAACATCATTAATGCATAGAAATAAGATTTCAATTTATATGCAATGCCATGTATTCATAATCGAAAGCAAACATCTAAAATCTATAAATTCTAAACATTGTCTTTCTTAAGTCGGAAATTGTTCAAAGAAAAGATATTACTCTGAACTGTTATTACTTATTGGTGGGTTCTACTAGATGGATACATTAACAACGAAAAAATTTAGCATTATGAGTGTTTCAATGCAATAGCAATCTAAAGAAATGTTTTCCTACATGATCATTAAATTTTGCCCACAAATCATAAATTATCACACATCAATCATCATAAATCAATCAAGAAATATTTAGCTTTTTGATTTTGATGTAATTAGTGGAGGTTAATCTTGATATAAATTGTTTGAATAATTTAGACTTAATATTGTTAATCCCTAACAAGTTGGGACACTTCAAATGTCAAAAAATTTAAACGTTTCTGGTTGTAACATAACGACAAAGTAAAGTGGCTGCAACTTAAAAACGGCTATTTAATATACTAAAGAAAAAAAAAAATATATATATATATATATACATATATAACTAAATTCATTTATAACGTTTAGATCAGGGGTGTCCAACCCGTTTGACCCTTTGGGCCATATAAAATTTTGCCAAAAAAAATTGGGCCATATAAA
>WYDF02095783.1:0-10771 GCA_009867245.2 Adranes taylori | reverse complement strand
AATAATCACTGTATGTTTGTATGTATGTATGTATGTATGTATGTATGTGCAACAAACGAAAGTAACTGTAGTTGGGCTGGCTCTCCCTCTAACAAGTGAAATGTATATTTTGTTCTTCCTCAAAAATTCTAGAACTTTCCAGAACGAACTGGAACAGTAGCCGGTAGGAAGAGAATTATTTCGCTCGCCAGTCCGAATGGAAACGGATGGTTACGAGTAAAGACGATTGTACGATTAATTGTCTGCATCTGTGCGTGCATGAATCAGCGTTTTGTATATAGAATATATATCGACTAATTTGATATTAACAGGAATCTAAGTGAGAGCAGGACAAGATAACAGAATTTCCCGCAACGATAATTATGACTCTTACTTAGCATGTTGTGAAATGATCCAGCTAGCTGAGGCTAAATTTTCTCACAACTGGTTTTCAATGAAAATTTGAATTTAGATAGACTCTGCATAGGATCTTTTAAATGTGTTGTTTATTAGTACATCGTCCGAATTACTTAGCAAAGCCAATATTTTCTCAAACACTTGTTCAATTTGCATTTTACTGGCTGCTACAATTGCGTAGCCATTTCTACCGTTACAATATGCTCCTCTATTTTCAGTCTCAAGCTGATCGCGATAGCGTACACATCTCCTTTATTCATCAAGTATTTGAGGACATTCTATTATTTGTACAAATTTTACATAATCTCGGATCTCGAATTTTCTTTTGTAAAAGAAATCTAACATATATTATGACTGATCTTTGAAACCATATTATGTCAAGTTATCTATTACTGCTACTGATCTCAATATAAATATAAACCTAATTACCTTTAAAAAAATGATTTACGATAAATAACTAAATGAACACACCATGTATATACAATCCTGTCATGTCATAACACACATTCCACAACAGTTGTGTCAAAAATATTTACAAACATTTAATCTTTCTCAATCTTCTGGTTTAGTTTTTAATCTGTAACATTTCTAAATATTATTGGTTAATGATTTGGCGTCTAAAGCTTTTGATGCTTTTTATATGATTCAATGCAACAATTTACCTGCCCGCTGAGGGCACGGGCAGGTAAATAAGTAAGTAATCCAGAAGTTGATGTTCCGTGGACAGCTGAAAAGTCTCTAAATGCTAGTTAAATGAAACAGCATTTAAGAATCTACATTACAAGTCCAATAATGATCATAGACAATACAAAAGAATACAAGAAAATAAAGAAATATAAACGTAAAGCTTAAAAGCGCATTGATGGCGGTTAGCATATAAACAAAAAAATTATATAATATACAGAGAGTAAAATAAGCGGTGGATTTAACGATGCAATCGTGCGGTGATAATTGTTACAAAATCAATATTGCGGAAAGTATGAAACGTAACGGTGAATCGGGAGTTTACCAGAGTAAGAAGTTAGTGCCTTCTTACTCTTACTTTTGCAAGTAACCTTATATATTTGGGAAACCAAAATCTGGTAACCCCAGTC
The DNA here is from genome assembly GCA_009867245.2 of Adranes taylori. Taxonomy (NCBI): domain Eukaryota; kingdom Metazoa; phylum Arthropoda; class Insecta; order Coleoptera; family Staphylinidae; genus Adranes; species Adranes taylori. Next base: position 9,281 of record WYDF02095783.1, on the reverse strand, counting down.
ATGACTTAACAGAACAGATGAAGTTCTTCAACGAGCACAAATTTGCTAAGATGTAGGTATTAAATGAGGATATAACGTAGTTTACTATAATCTACACAGAATAAACGCTCAAGTTATTTTTGCAATAACGGAAAATAAATGTTCACTTAGTTGTATCTAAATAACTACATATGACATAGGTAGTTTAGAAATAGTGAATAAAGCTGAATATACCTAGACCCTAAACCATCTCTTACTCATAATATTTTTATATTATTAGTAATTTGAAACTATATTTTATTCTAGAACAATTTACGTTGAAACCAGCGCTGCAACCGATCAAAACGTATCGAAAGCCGTTGAAATGTTATTGGAACGAGTTATGCTTCGAATGGAGAGCTCTGTCGATAAAGCTATGCTGCCTGGTCGCAGGGGTAGGCCAAAAGAATTTGACGATATCGAGTTTTCAGCAGAAAAACCTTCTTGTAATTGTTAATAAACAGAGAAAATATGGTAAGGGTAAACTATTTATTCAATTCCCCAATGATTGGATACTTTTGGTACAAATTATACAAGGTATGACGTGATATGGTGAAAAATTCACAGGTGCGAAATACTAAGTAAGTGGATTGTTGAAACGAAGGAATTACAAAGAATTCAGAAACATATTTACTTTAAAATGAGAAGCGATCCCACATGGCCATGTCATTTATCTAAATTGAAAATAGATTATTTATATGCAAAAATTTAAATCAGTTTTGAACAGCGTGTTTTTGAGGGGGATAAATATGAAAATAATAAAACTTAACCTCTCCTAACTTTAACGAGCTGTACCTGTACGCATGCATTTGCCTAGCTTTAAATGAGTTGAAAAAAACTTCGTTTTCCGTAATAATTTTGAAAATATATTTTAAAGATAAACAAAATAGAAAACCATATAAAAAGAAAACCAGCACTTACAAGACTCGAAAACAGTATCTTTTAAGTGTAGACAAATCATCATTTTAATCATTCCACCGTTATAGTGCTAGAGTAACTTTTATAGTTTTCAGTATTCTTAACGAACGCTGCTATGTATATTATAATAGATAAATTTTGTAATTAACATAAGTGATATGGAAAGCTGGATGTACTCTGCATTTAGAATGTCCTTTTAAAATGTCAAGTCACGTTCACATCATTTGTTCCTGGATAAAATTCTGCACAATTTTGAAGGCTGAATAAATAGTTTTCTGTTATTAAATTCAATTTATGGCTCTAAGAATAAATTGTAAAACTGTTTTTATCTTTCGTGTACCACGTATATAGATATGTTATAGATATAGGAATTACGAAAAATGTTTACGAAATTTTGATTGATAAGCTCACGTTGGCACACAGCTGTCGTCCAAAAAAGTGGTTTTTGTAAAATTAATGTGAGTGAATGCGAGTGTTTGACGGATTGGCACAGTTAGATTGGCCGATTGGAATGAATTTGATATGTAGGTGTGTATAACTTTTACGCAGTGAAAAATTTTTCTAAATCCAAGATGACTGATATTTTCCATTTTATAATTTAGCCAAAAACTGTGCTCTGCAGGGTTGCGTTCTAATGGAATTACCCAATTCCTTTATCTCCAAGAGAATGCAAAGTTACTTTCAAATTAAAAAAATGTTTAGTATAAATCTCAGAAACAATAAAAACAGGACAATGAAATAAACATTTACATTTTTCTGCATTAGTCTTATCAACATATTCTGAAGAAGTTAAACAGGTTAAAGAAAGCCTATTGGTTAAACTGGAAAGAAACGACAGGAAATGTAAGTCCCAAATTGTACAAAGAATATCAGATAGCCATCTGGAATATATAAAAGACAACGGAACAGCATTCGAAATTTGGAATTCCCTATATTTCAGTTTTGAACGTAAAATTATTGCTTGTCAGTTATTTTTGAGGAAAGCACTACTTACAATGAAGCATGACAAGACGCATTCTATGCAAGCCCATTCTCTAAAGTTCGATAAATTAGTGAGAGATTTGAAATCAACAGGAGTAACTCTTGAGGAAATAGATATAGTTTGTTATTTAATATTAACTATGCCTTTAGAATACAAGGTAGTTATCATTGCCTTGAAAACGTTATCCCTGAACAAATCATCAATTAGTTTCGTTAAAACTAGATTTCTTGATGAGGAGTCCAAACGGCCATAATTTAGAAATTGAAGGAAAATACCAAAGAAAAATAAATAGAAATCAGTCATCCACCATCTTTGTAGTTGGTAAGAATGCTCTAAAGGCTTCAAGAACTATCCCCCAATGCCAATAAGCTGCGCGTACCGAAATATTTTGCTCATTTTGCGCCACAATGATTTTTGTATAAAATACATTTTAGAAATTTTTTAAAAAGTGATGCTATAATTCCGTACCCTTTATTTTTATTAGATAAAAAGAATTAAAAAACCAGATTACATTAAAAAAATTAAATTGTATTAAAAAATGTATATAATGTATTAAAAACTATTATATTATGCTTTACATTTATGTCATTTAAAGGCAGGAATCACATTTGTTTTACTTAGGGTCCGAAGAGCATTTTTCATGTCACCAATGTTAGCATTTACGCATCGAAGCCACTTTTCGACCTGTTTATCTTGGGAATATTGCGGCTCACATATTCTACAAGCGGCATCTGCTCCATCATCGCTATCATCGCCATCGGTTCCAACCAGTGGTATTTGTTCTTCGTTTGAATTACTGGACGAAGTTAAAGATTGCTTACGCTTTCTCTTCTTGTAGTTTTCACTTTTTTTTTTGGTAGAGTATACGCCGGGCTGTCAAAGAAATGCTTGCTTTTGCTCGTTTTTTTATCTTCGGCTACCTTCTTTATCTCAACGGCTGCCTATATTTGATTGCTGAAGTGTAAGCACTGGTCTAATTTTATGTGGACTCACTGTTGCAGAAGTAGGCCTAGCATGCTCTCTACCAACTACAAGAGGGGGTCCAGGTTGTTGTCTATCAACTACATGAGAAGGTCCAGGTTGTTTACTATTAACTACAGAAGAAGGCCCAGGTTGTTATCAATCAACTGCAGTCGAAGGCGCAGGTTTTTGCCTATCAACTACAGGGCAAGGCCCATGTTGTTATCAATCAACTGCAGAACGGACTTGTCTTATGTGAATCACTTCATTTTCTAGAGAACGTATGAGTAGAATTGCAGACAGTTTGTCTGGGTACAACAATAAATTCGTGATCTTGGAAAATGTCAGCACTGAATGGCATGATTCCCGTTTTTCTATATCCGTTTACGGCGTTTTCCATCGCGTTTGCTGCTCATGAGTAGACTTCGCGATTTCTAGCTTACGGACAATCCTGTTTGGGTTGTTAGCCAGCCAATTTTCTATGGCATTTGCCCATTACACGTTTAAAGAAAACATAAATGAAACGTCTAATAGTTGCACTTTATTTGTTGAAAGCGGGGGCAGACAAACAATCGCAACTCCAGACTCGCGTGACCTGTGAATAACTGAAATATTCCTGGTATGGGAAAAATGACCGTCAAGAACAAGAACTACCGGAGATTCTATAGTTGACTTCACAATTGCAATAAAATGTTCCAACCGTTTACAAAAAAGAGGACTACTTGTGATCCACCCAGAATCAGAGCACGCACCAATGGAGCCTGGGTGCACCATCAAGTAATTCTGCTTACCATTTTTTTGTGGAAATATTAATAGTGGCGGTACATAATGTTAAGAAGCAGAAAAACATGTTACTAGAGTAATTGTAGCTCCTCTTTCCGCTGAAGACAGCTTTTGTAGCTGCTTTTTACCTTTTGCTAAAACAATATTGGTTGATTTATGTTGAACTACTGTGATTCCTGTTTCATCAACATTGCATACGAGCCCAAGCCATTGATAAGTTCTCAGGTTTGCTCATGATTAAGTTAGGATGTCGTCTTAAGAATCCCTTTGCCCTTTTCTTCCTGCTATATTATTAACAAATTGATGTTGAATGTTATTACGAATAGCTAGTTGACAGGCCATTCTTCTCAAATCACCGGCTGTCGGTTGTCTCTCCACATTACGGCAGTAGCCTGGAAGCACAATTTCTAGATAGAGGGTTATATAGTCTGCCTACCTATTTTCCTAGATAACAGTTGTTCAACAGAGAGATCTGACTTCACGTAGTCTTTTAGTGTGGCACGAGGAACATTGTACGTCTTGGAAGCAGTCTTGTAACCCATTGAAGTCACCATTGAAGTTACTGAAGTCACCATATCTTCTTTTTTCCATAAGTTATCTGTAAACAACAGCAATTTTTTAGGTATTTAATATTTTACAATTAGAAAAAATAATATTATTTTTATTGTAGTACCTAATTTCGTCCACAGACGAAATTCGAACCGGTCAAGGTAACGAAATTAGGAACAATTAACAAATAAATTTATCTCCATCCTACTCATCAACACGTTATCAAAGGTAAACAATAGCAACGATTCTTAAAATATACACTGTAAACTACTTATAAATATATAACAAATAAAAAATACATTTCTTCAAGACGAAAAAATTTTAAAATGTAGCTACTTTTAAATAAAACAGAAAACCAGAAAAAAATAACTGAATAACTTATTTTCTATCTAAAGCGCTTTGCTGGTATGAACACCAGTTGTCAACTATATGATTGGCTAGAATTTCCTTCACTAACTGACATAATGCGCCTTTTATGGATGGTAAAACGAGGGGGGCGGAATTGGGCACGGGGACGAAATATGGACCACTACCGTAATGTACCATAACAAAATATCAAATATAAATGCAATAGATGTAAGTTCCAATAGAAAACTGGAATAGAAAATAACTTATTGTAAAGTTAGGTTAGAAAATCGGATGAAAAATTGTATAAATGTCAGTAAATCATTAGAGTGCACAAGTTCGGACAACGAATAATGTTGACTGTAAAATTGAAGAAAATGAAAGAAATATCACTTGTTGTTTAGATTTAGGTGCAACAGAGCATTCAATTCATATAAAAGAAGCGCTAATCAAAAAGGAAAAGTTAAAAGAAAGTATATGCCTATGCCTCAACAATTTTTACAAAGCAATTTGAAGGGCGATATTAAAGGAACAACTGCATTGAACGGAAAAATTAAGAACGTTAGTATTAAGAACGTTAGTATTAAGAACATTTTGTATGTGGCTGGAATAAAGATGAATCTATTGTCGGTTAGGAAGCTGAAACAGAATGGCTTTGAAACAACCTTCGGAAATGGCAAAGCTACAATAATGAAAGACAGAAAAATAGCTGGAGTAGCAGAAAGAAGAGGAAAGTTGTACAAATTAGATTTAGTAAATGGCAGTGATGAACCAAAGATTGAGGCTCTCACCACAGATGTTGATGCATAGGTCTGAAACAAACGGTTGGGACATATCGGTAAACCAGGCCTACAAAAATTAACGGAAATGGTTCCGGAATTAAAGAATGTTGACTTGAAGAAAAATGTAGACTAGCTCCTCTTTCCGCTGAAGACAGCTTTTGTACCTGCTTGCAAATTTGTGTAAGGAAAGCAGAGCCAAACAAGAATTCGAGCAAAACGTCCAATTGAATCAGTACACAGTGATTAGCTTGGTCCAATAGATTTTGAGTCGTATGATGGTGAAAAATATGTAATGCCGCTCATTGACGATCATACACATTTTTGCGCAGCCTATCTTATGGAATCTAAATCATAGGTATGTAAGTAGGTATTTCACATTTTTGAAAGTAGTCCAACAGCACAATTTATTAAATTCGAGTATACTATACGAAGGGTACTAAATTCGTGTATGCTATAAGATATACACCACAACAAAATGGCAGTGCGGAACGTATGAATTGGACCATTCTAGACAAAGCAAGATGTATGCCTTTGAACAGAAGACTTGGAAAAACATATTGGTCAGAAGCGGTTTTGGCGGCAATATACTCTATCAATAGGTATCCGACAAATACCCTAAAAAATGAACTACCTGCAGAACTATGGTACGGAACTGTGTCTGACCTAAGGAAATTAAGAGTGTTTGGATGTGTGACATACTTGCATATACCAAAGGAACTGCAAAACAGCTAATTTAGTTCAAGGTCAAAGAAATATTTAATGGTAGGTTAATACACAAACGGTTACAGGTTGTGTTGTCCGGAAGAGAGTACACCTTACTTTGGAAGAGATGTAGTATTCAATGAAACCAAATTCACAGTTGATGGAAATTTTTATGATGGAATTTTCAGGTAAAAGACAAATGATCAAAACGACCACTTTTCGTCAGATGATGAATATGAGACTGAAACAGAACAGGAAGAGGAAGTCCATGAGGATGAAACATTCAGGCGGAGCCAAAGAAAAAAGTTAACGCCCAAATATCTGGATGATTATACTGTTCTTTCCTTTAATGCAGGATCATATGTTAACCCATAACTGGTGACGTAACAATTTAGTACACAAAGAGTGACGTTGAGTCTACTAAACTCTGAATTTCAGAATGTGAATATCATTAGAAAATATAATTGCAATTTGAATGGCAAAATTTATTTATAAGAGGATTTTAAAATGATTAATTCTAAAAAAAAGATTGGAATAATTCAAATAAAACATACACAATATATATATATATATATATATATATATATATATTTCTATGTACTGTATCATGACATCATAATCATAAACACACGGTAATTACTTTATAACTTGCTTCTCGTGAAAAAAAAAATTATTATATAAATGTAAATGAAAATGAAACTTACAGAAAAATGCATAACACATATACTGCATTATAACAAAGATAAAAACGGTTCAGAAAGAAAAGGGATCAAGTCACTCATTTTTTGATACACATTGTACATACACTTTTTTGCTCACATTCGCGCAATACTTTCTTTTTTTCCAGCATCTCTTCCTTTTCAGACGTATCTTCCGAGATATTTAGAACTCCCATTATTCCTCTTTTAATATCATTTGAAATACTGTGGTTAGTATACTTTCGTTCCATATAAGGACTAACTAAACAACTCGCAAGTTTTTTTATAAAATCTAAACGCTCAATTTTCTTATTTATTTTATAGCTCTGGTACATAATATGAGCGTTTACTGCACTAATGTCTAATATTCTAAAAAATATTGCCATTGACCAGCGTTGAGTTCTTCAGGATGAACAATAGATTGCTCTTTTTTCATCTATGAATCTACTGCACCTTTTGTGGAATTGTAAACATTAATTATTTCTGGTTTATCGTCAACCTGAAATTTTCATCAAAACTAAAGGAAGTGTTTGACTTGAACATCTTGGTGAAATAAACTATTTTTTAGGAATTAAAATCGACAGATTTTTTAAAAGTATGGTTCTTGCTCAAAAGGTGTACGTAAATAACATGCTTGAAAGATTTACTATGCAAAATTCCAAAAACGTTCAAACACCAATTGCACTTCGAAAACCAAAAACAACTGAAATGAAAGTTGTTGTGACACAAATGTGTCCTATAAGGAATAACTGAACGACATTGGAAAGTCATTAGACGTATTTTAAGATATTTAAAAGGAACTATTTGTTATGGATATATTATCCTAAATATGGGAAAACAGATTTAATTGGTTATTCAGCTGCTGACTGGGTGGAATCCGAGGACAGAAAACCAACTAGCAGTTATTTGTTTAAAATTTACGAATCAACATTGGGTAACTAAAAACCCAACGTTGATTAGTTACCCAGTTACCCAGGTTTTGTTACCCAAGTATGTTGGGTAACTAAAAAACAACAAACTGTTTCACTGTCATCAACGGAGGCGGAATATGTTTCATTTGCTGCTAGATTTGGGAGTCAATTACACTACCAATCAAAATCATGGAAGACAATTAATCATGTACCCAAATTGTAAGAAAATTGGATCACAAAACGCATTGACGTAAAATACAACTTTATCAAGGATTTATTTCTTAAATGTGAAGCTGATATTCAATATATACCGACAAATGAGCAAAACGAAGATATTAAAAAAAAGCCTTGCCTGGTACTCATTTTGAAAACATATGGTCGAAGTTGATGGGGAACGTGAATCCGGAAGAGCCATAAGGGAGTGATCTATGTTGGCAATGCTCAAAATGAGGCGGAGTGTTAGAATACGGCAATTTGACACAGGCAACACTGTTTTATGTTTTATCAAAAGAAATCTCAGTTGTTCTTATTATCCCCAAGAGAATGCGATGTTGCCAGTCTTATTTTACAAATTAAAAAAAACTTTTAGGTATAAATCTCAGAAACTATAAAAAAACATCTCTGTATAGGCTACATAAAGCTCTTTCGATCTTATTTGAAAGTTTTTTTCTAAAATCATAATTATACTGCAGATTTTGTGACCCATTTTTCTAAACTGTACCTGTACTATTTTCTTTATTTATTGTCTGAAAAGTTGCTTTAATATTTAAGCAACTAAACAAATTTAAACAAAAGCGGACAATCCGAGCTCAGAGTGATTTAACTTTGAAAACAACTGCTCTACTACAAAGTGAGCTATTAAATATATTGAACTAATTCTGAACAATAACAAAAATACATAATAAAGTACATAGATAGAATCACAATATCACTTGTGATTTTCTTTAAAATAATACTAAACATAAGAACCTAACTATATTGGAAAAATATGGCCCCTAACACCTAAAAAAATCTCCATTGGGAACTGAGAACACATAAATACGCATAATTCCTCAACGTACAATACTCAATACTCTGTAAGTAGATAAAAGAAATCTTATGATAGGAAAATATATTTTACGATTTATGAGATCCATAGGACGGTGCTTTACCACTTTAATAAGTATTGTTGCAGTATGGGGTCCAAATTATAATTTTGCAAGCAGTTGAAATTGATCACACATATCTATTGGGCCAAAATACTTTTATTCGCCTTTTAACTATAATCTAAATTAACCATATCTGCCCCTAAAACCTTCAGTGAGTAGCGTCTTAAAAATTCTTTTAAATGAATAACGTAATATCTTTGATCGAATGATAACAAAAGGTGACAAAGTATTAAATCCAAAGGAATGCAAAGTACAGCCTGTTTAGAGCTATGTTTTATGCTAATCAATTGTTAACTTTGACCTAATTGACCTAATTAAATGTTGTAGATGGCAATTAATAAGGTAACATGGTCAATCAACTTTTGCTTTATACAAAATATAATGAAACATTTAACTTCCTGTATATGAAAGATGGGGTGCCGCTCGCATTCACAAAATTTTTACTTCAAGATATTTAATGTCGAATCATTTACAAAAGCTAACAA
>WYDF02095772.1:0-10771 GCA_009867245.2 Adranes taylori | reverse complement strand
CAATGTTATTTGGTATGCAAATATAATCTCTTCTATTTTACCAGTGGCGTACCGAAATAAGTTCTTTCACCAATAAGGAATACAATTTCGTACAATATGGAATACCCCACGATTTCAAGTCAGAATAAAAAGTAAAACTTTAAACCTTAGTAGCTCAGTTATGTGCGCGACACTCTTCACACTTGTATTTGCTACACTAAAATATATTTAAGTACAACTATGTTTGCAACATAATCCAAACAATTATTTTAACTAAATCTAACTTCTTTTAAATTGTTGTTAATTATTTATTTCCCGTTATACCATGACTTTTAGTTTATATATTAAATAATTAATGCAGCTCTACATTTGAGCACCCCCAGTCAGCACCCAAACAGCGAGTGATAATGTAAACACTTTATTGAGCAGCGAAGGACGTTAAATCTATAAGTTTACTTTCAGTTATTGCGATGTAGCTTGTGATCTACCATTTCTAAATCTGCCAACAAGGTGTGGTATGTTGGTGGAGGCGACGGTACGGCATTTGATCCGTGGGGAGGAAAGTGTCGCGTAATGCAAAATAGAGAAAGAAAACAAATTCAGTTAGTTGGGAACCGAGTATAGTTCTCAAAGGAATGTGAAGAAAAGCAAAGAAATTTAAATATCGCTTGCAACCGTATATCGTATACTCACATATAGCAAGCAATTACATTAGAAGCTTGTTCAGCTAGACACTTTGATTCAAGATATTGGAATGCCTAGCCTAACTCACTAGCGGAACATACCTAGAAAGGAAAAGCGGGGATTTTGCTTATATAAGGAATACCACATGATTTCAAGCCAGAATTAAATGTAAAACTTAGTAACTCAGTTTTGTGCACGACGCTCTTGATAAAAATGTCTTCGACTTCAATTGATACTGGAATGTAAGTTTGAATATTTAATATTAACTTTAAATTATGTGCTAGAGAGATTAATTATGTATTAATTTAATGAGATGGTGAATTTATAATTAATTTCATAATTCAAAAACCATCTTTTATAACAGAATTATTTTTACTGAAACCTAACAATTATTTAAACTTAGAAGGGTTATGTGTTACTCAAACGTATAATTTTGTTTGTAACGTAATCCAAACAAATATTTTAATTAAATCTAACATCTTTTAAATTGTCGTAAATTATTTACTTCCAGTTGTATTAATTCGGCTCTACCTTTGAGCAGAATTATTACAACTGGAAGTTAGCACCCAAAGAGGGTGTTATAATAGAAACACAACAAAGAACTTTAAGTCTATTAGTTTAATTTCAGTTATTGGTGCTGTAGATTGTGATCTCCCATTTCCAGATCTGCATAAAATTTGGTGTTTATATTGGATAACCGAATAAATACATATCCCCGACAAAACACAAAAAATAAAATCTATATTTTGACAAAACAGAGCTTTGAGACTTGCACTATATTATTAGGTTAAGTGTGGGTTTACACTTATCGTTACAACGCGGTAAAAATGGAAGCTACAAGAATTGAAATTAAGTCTTGTTTTACGGATTTTAGGGAATATTTTTTGGTGGTATGTTCTAAACACTAGTTCCTACAGGATTTATGAAATTGACTCATTAGGCAATAGGTGCAAAACATTCAAGTTAAACTAATAGACTATTGTAACCTTTACAGACTATCTCGAAGAATGTAGAGAAGAAACAGATCTATATGATGTAAACATTGGAAAATCTGTTAACAACAATGGATACAATAATGATATTGGAATAGATCTCCTTTTTATGTACCTACATTCACAATTCTAAAGAAACATTTACTTTGAACTTAACCCGCAGACTGATATGACCTTTCAAGAGAAATTACAAAGCAGAGAAGACGCAAATCTGTACAATATAAATATAGTAAAGTCCGTTAACAATAATGGAAACAATAATAATATTGGAATAGATCTCTTTGAACATTTGTAAAAAAAAATATTATAATTTACAGAAGTTTCAGAAGTAGAGAAGAGTCAGGTGATTAAATTCCCGGAGTCACACTGCCAGTGTTTATCACAGATAATGATATTGCCATGGAAATTGGTCCAATTGGGGCAATCACTGAACAGGAAGAAGTAAGGGAAGTATTCGGATCAACAGATGAAACTAATTCTAATAAGATTATGGAATCCATTCTTACAAAGAAAAATTAAGTACTTCAAAAGAGAAAACGGACTGAAGGTAAAGGCTATACACTGCAAAAGAATTAATAGGCAAGATTAAAAGACACGTTCGATTAATAAAAAATGTTATACTCACGTACTTGAGACCCCAAAAGTAGATCATTCACGTATGCTACCGTTTCAGAAAAAAAGCGACAAGCAGTTTTTAAACATTTATTTGAAGACCTTGGAACTTGGAACAAAAAAGGGTTATGTTCAGCTAACATCATGATTTGATTTAAAAAGAAGATCTGAAACTAAATTGAAAGCGGCTAAACTCGTGGTTCATGAAGTCATGATAGAAAATGACAACGGTAAAAGGTGCGTAGAGACTTTTGCTTAAACAAAATGAATCTAGCAAAAGATTTATTTAAACGGTGGACCACAAACATTTATTCAAGTGAGGAAAATACTGGTAATGATAAACAATTTGACGAACAGGCAACAAAGTGGTAAAAAAGAAATTTTTAGACGAAAAAAGAAACCTGTGATTAAAAAATTCAAATAAGAGGAATAATACATGTCAAAAGCAAACAACAGAACGTGCAGTAATTACAAAAAAAAATAACGGCTATGGAGGAATGGCTATCGGTCCTCCCAAAACTTATCGAAAAATTATCGATATACTTAAATCACGAAAAGACAAGTTTGACACTTACAGTGAGGGTATGTTAGGCAACATTAGTAAAATTAAGTATGTTAATTATTATGAAACTGCATTCGATGTTTAGAGACTTCAAAATTACTTAAAAAATCGGGCACAAGGTAGATGCATTTCTGGCATTGGTACAGCCGTTTTTAGTACTTCCTACAAGCATATTGTATCAGTACATTGATCTGCTAAACCAACTTTAGTTTTAAAGTTAATTTTATCAACAGGTTATATTCTATAAATAATACTATAGAATTATCTATTAACCATGACGGAGTTTCGGTGCGCGGATTATTATAGAGATGATTCGGGGTGGTTAGGGTAGCTTTAATAGCTAAGCCCCGAGTTACTAATTCTTAATTGTTTGGATGAGAAGCCACCTAATTGTGGTCTCATCGTTTATTGTTAGACACTGCATTTATAATTTATATCAGATCTAATAAAGTATTATAGGCATACAGCTATACAAAGTTATATTCAAACAGACGGATTTCAAATTGTTTGAATAAGTCACCGTGGCTGCATGGTCTAGAACGTTGGCATAGCAGACTAATATAGTGATACAGTATGCTTGTAGGGGGTATTAAAAACAGCCCCTCCAATGCTAGAAATGCATCTACCCCGTGTCCGACTTTTTTAAGCAATTTTGAAATCCCTAAACATGGAATGCAGTTCCGTAATAATTAACATACATATTTCATTTTATCTATAAGTTATATTCTATAAATAATTCTATACAATTATCTATTAACATTAGTACATTAGTAAAGATGTATTTTATAATTATTTTTTCGTTGAATTTTATTTATATGTCGGGAAAGCACCTATGTGACAAATTTCTTTAATACAATAAATCTCCTATGTATAGAAAAAGCACATAGGAGTTAATTAAAAATAACTGAAATCACCTATGTTGCTGCCAAGATACAAAAACTTAATGTAAAAAGCGTTCAAGTTATTAATCTGGTTAAACAGTCAATGCAAAGTTGTACTTTTGTATAATGACTTACTAAATAAATTGTTTTATTTACCTAAATTGCTTGTTAACAGTTTTTTGTTTCTTGAAAAATTTAGTCAAACTCACATAGAAAGTTTTATCAAAACAATGACAATACTTTTTACATTTCTCTCTTATCCTCAAATTATACTTAAATCATACATCCTTAAATTAAGAAGAAGTATAAAGAGTATAATTATATATCCAAATTGTACAAATAATAATCAGTTTACTGTATAACTCTTTGTATGATGCTTGAGGGCTGCTAAGCTCATGTCCCCTTCATCCCCTTCCTTCAATTTGGGCTTTATTCATGTTGTTATTCTGTTTAGCACTAACTACACATAAAGTGTACATTAATAAATTAATAGAGTAAATTATGAAATTGGCCACCATTTTTGGCCACCAGTTTGGTATCGTCGATCGATTCATGGGTCATCAGGTAGATGGGGCCTCCTGGATGTTTTTATCAATTTCTTTCCGCTTTGCTAGCGGTCGCGTGTTTCATTGAATAGTTGATGTTTCGTGGTTAAACCTCCACGCTGGAATTATTTAATAAAATAAATAATGAAATTAATATTTCTTATTACTTGTGACTCGAAGAAATGTTTACACCGTCCGGGACTCGAACACGAACCTCTCGATTGTCGGTCGATCGCTCTTCCAATTGAGCTAAAGGGCACTTATTCGAAGAGAAAGAATAATTTTTTGTATCTTCGAAAAATTATTTGTGGCTTAGAATAAGTGCCCGTTAGCTCAATTGGTGGAACAATCGACCGGCAATAGAGAGGTCCGGGTTCGGGTCCCGGACGAGGTAAATATTTTTCGAGGCACAAGTAATAAGTAATATTAATTTCATAATATATTCTATTAAATAATTCTATTGTGGAGACTTAACCACGAAACAGCATATTCAATTAATAAATTAGTTCAACTTCTTCTAAAAACAAATAGTTAAACCACTAAAAACTCTATGACACATACGTTATTATACATAAATATTGATATCAGTTTAAATTAATCAATGCACAGAATTTCAGTTCATCATTACTTTCCTCATCCTGTTTAGATTATTGCGATTTACAATTTCATTATTCGATTATTCTCATTAGATTTGAGACAGCATTTCTGATTTTTAAATATTTCTAAATATATCTTGTTTTAGATACCTCTAACTTAATGTTGAGACGTCAAAAATTAACCTGTTTCTCTTACGTAACAAGTTCCGTCATATGAAATCATATGGGTTTTTCGTTTAACTTATTTACAGTATATTACATTTTTACTTAATCGACCTAATTTGTTCTTCGTTCGACAAACTATCAGACCATTTTTTAATTCTTGCGCAAATTCATGTTTTCCTAACAATTTGGTGAATGTTTCGGGAGAATCCCACCGAATTCAGCTTAACGTATCCTAGCGAATTATGTTTTGCTCGTTTAGCTTTGTGAATGTAGTCACACATAATATCACTATAACACATTATGTACTCCATTAAAAATACATCATAGTATGCAAAGAATCATATGATCATTAGTAATGATTTAAAAAGGACCGTGAACGCATGAAAAACATGATAATATATAAAAATATATAGTTTTACTAAAAATATAAAAATATTATTCAAAATTGCTTTACTGCGAAGCGCCTGCTTTGTCGGTTCGTTTTAACCGCCCCGTGTCCTTTGGCCATTAATAAAACGAAAAAGGCAAAACTTTTGAAAGATTATTTGAGTTCTTCGAGAAAATAGGAGAGCAAAATTATAAAATTAAATAACAATAAATTACACGTTTCAAATTAATTGTATCAATACAAGATATGATATTAACATCTACAAGTTAACATTCAATAAATTAAATTGATAAATTGAATTTGATAATAAAATACATCAGATTATTAATTTATAGTAACACATGAAACACTTACCGTTATAAATTAAACAATCTGTGATGATGGAAATTAAAATTCATCTTTGCAGCGTCCTTGATATTTGTGCAGGAAATGCCTACAAGATTGACGCTCTAAATACTTCGTATAATTCAAATACAGTTCAAGCGTTTTATACAAAACATGCAGCTAATGTGTATCAACTAAGCTATTCATTTCGTATTTGATCTGAAACAAGGAAAATGTACAATTAAAATCTATCAATGGTATGCAGATATCAATTCAAATGAAGCTCAACGCTACTACCCTAGAATAAATATTGGAGTAAAACATACAATCCTTATGATAACTAAATAATCCCGTTTATTACACATAATCAGTCTTCTTTTATACTACATCTAAGGTTGTTACAATACGTCATTTTCAGCTAAATGAAGCGATACGTAATAGTATGAGTGCGTTTTGTGCACAAAGTTTTTTTACATTAAAATCTGTTCTACTGAACTGTTTTTGATTGCACCGTACATATAATACATAATTAAACTGATTATAATATATGATGACATCGCTCTAATAGTTTTAAATAATGTTTTGATTTGTTTAAGAATAGTATTACTTAACTAATAAGATGTACATAATTATTTTTACACTGTTCATACTTTAAAATAAATCAAATTGATTAAGGAACAAGTCTACATATTGATATAAATTCAAATAGTTTGAAATAAATTAATGAGGTAACTATAAATTAATAGTATATTTAATAGTAATAATTATTACTGGAGATTGTAGGAATGGTGAAAACTGTAAGTAGAATAATTTTATAAATAAATTTATGAATCAATTTGCGCTTAGTAATTGAATACGAATCGTATTTCATTTAATTATTTTGTTGAGGCGTTACAATGATTGATGACGACTTATAATTTTAGTTGCCTTTATGCATTTCCTAAATCATGCTCAATACACGTTGTTAAGTTTACGCATTTCTTTTATTCAACAAGTTTTTACTTTGTAGATGAAAGGGCTGTCAGCACTGTTTGTCGTTGGATTATAATTTTGGTTGACTGAGTCAGAAAAAATTCAATACGAGGCTGGCAAAGTTAACAATTGCTAAGTCTTCTGTTTTGTTCTAAACATTGTTGAGAAACTGAGAGTTATTACTTTACTCAGTAACAGGTAAATTGAAGTCAATCGCATTTTGTTGTTATCGTAAGAAAGGATCCCGTCGGGCAGCACAGAGAATCGCTAGGTTCCCCATTAAAATAATTCTCGACCCTTTAGCATTCATAATTTTTTAAATAGATTCTAACAATTAAGTGAATGCGTTGGGCCTTACTGAGAAAAATGTGCCTCAAAACTCTCCAATTTCCTGTACTGTCCATTCTAAATTTCACTATGAGAATGATGGGCGCATATATCTTTTCTCTGCATAGCGTAATACAAAATAAGAATAAAAAATCGAAACATTATTCTAAAAATAGTCTAAAGTTGTCTGATTTTACTAGAATCATTTAAAATTCTAATTGTTAATATAGAAAATTCAAACAATTTTCAGTTATTGAACGAATTAGCTGCCTTTTATTATTTTAATCATTTTTATTATTTAGTTTTATTATTATTGGTTAAAATTGTAAGAAAACATACAATAAATCGAGCGTCAGCTCAAAAAGTCTTTCAACTTTCCTATTTCCTTTCCTCCCATTATACTAATCCAATTGAATCGGAAACGATAAAAACTTTCCGCGTCATTTATTAAACGCGGTCGCTTTTTTTTTGTCGACTTGTCCGTCTGTCTCATCTCTGTGCGCGTCGTTCTTTCCTGAAGATCGTTTCTCGATGGTCCATCGGACAATAGGAAGAAATGGCAGATTATATTGGATTTAAGTTATAACCCTACTTCTTCAAACTCTAACGTAACGAGTTTAGGATTAGCTACTAGTTATGTTTGTTATACATTTCAAACTTTTATTCTCCACTTTATCGTTTTAGATTTGAGTTATCTACTTGGTTTTATGTTATAGATAAATTACAATGTATAATACAAATAATTAGAACCTCTAAATTTCAACTCTTGGAATATTTCTGATGGACAAATCTTTAATAATTCTTAAGTTATTTGGGCGTCAATTTCCAACAACAAGTAGGATTTTCTTCTGTGGCGTAGATATAATTCTGTAGATTAGACGCAAAGTATTCGGAGTGCTCCCAAAATACATAATAAAAAAATAGATGTAATATAATAATTAAAAACTACAAACAGAAAGGAGAGCGAACTTGTTCCATGCTTATTTCAAAATTATTTTTAAATCTTCAAAAATAATTAAAGTTACATTATCCTTGTTATTCCTTTACACCACAAAATCAGTAATTGTTTATTTTTATCCATATTGGACACTTTCTTTTATTCTATTGCCAATCATTTAGTCTAGTAGTCAATTATAATTTTCAGTTTACGGAATATTCTTTCTACTGATGAATCAGTTACATACAGCAATGATAGAAACTAAATAAATGCAGTGACCACATCGGAAAAGTCTCTGTCCAAGTAATTATATTTTGTTAAAAAGTCAATAAAATCCTTAACGTCTCCAAGGTGTTTTTGGACCAAAGTCAGGAGATTCATAAATTGTAGTGGAAATAGCAAAGGAAGTAAATATCGATATTTTTTAATGCTGAGCTATGTCCATATAGAATTTACTAGATCATTTGGTTCTAAAAACCCAAAATAAATGGGCCAGTGGTTTATTACAATATTCAAATCACGATAATATATCTGTACTCTAAACACATTTCATGCTTTTGAATATTGGTAATCTGAACGCAATTAATTGTAAATACATTTGATCCTTATTTGCCTATTATCCTCAAAAATCGGAAGTATTCTGCACTTGGCTCAAAGATTTATTGACTTTGTTGCTTTCAGTTCCTCATACGAAGATCTCAAATGTTTCACAATAGAACTGACTTCAGTTGGGGTATCTCTGGCGTCACCCAAATTAATATTTCTCTTCTGTAACAATGTTGATACAAAATTATATTTTATATAACAAAAGGTTTGTAAACACAAAGTCAAATTTTTCAATTTCCTTTAAAAGAGTTTGTCCCTCATCGCAAACATTTTTTTTTCTGTTAGAGTTATTTTAGTTAGCCCCTTAGTTGTGTACGCATATCGCGTTTAAATGGCGCCCATTGACTCGTACCTATCTGCCCATCTTGTAAGTTTAAGCGTTGTTAGTGTCACTATGGTTGAGAGAAAATCCCATCTGATGTTACTATGGCCGAAGAATGTGTATATTTCCTCAGCGATTGTAAATGTTATTTAATATTGTTATAATCTGCAGCTGCATTTTTATTACAATGTTCAAATTTTGGCTGGCCCACTTTATTTTTTATTGAAGGCCGTCATATACGCCACTCATCACATTGGCCATATTTTTCAAAACCAGTAGATTCGTCATTTTCATTCCTTATGTCTAATTACTACGCTCAACTGATCTCGTTGTGATATTTCTTGTATTGTGTCTAATTATGTAATTGCAAGGACTTGAGTAAATAACGGAAACTAATTGTTTTTTACAGTTTTTCAATCTACAATGTATAATTTCACTTGAGTATTGTACTGTGAGGCCGGAGCATTTCTGAGCGTTTCCATAACAAGATATTGTTTAACTAGTAGCTCGAGTTCAAATAAGAATTTCCATTATATAAATTGTGAGCAAGGAATGTTGAAGTTTTATTGTTATATGAAACAAACGCTATAGTACCTTTTGCCAAAAATTTTCCCTTTTCGGGTATCCATTTCCAATGTTTTGTTTATTGATTGTTCCTTTATTCAATCTCCATACACAGCATATGCCTGGGTATACATTAACGTCAAGGTACGAATTAGAAGTTTATTAGATAATCCTTCAGGGAAACCGGTTTTCCATTGATTGATATTAGCGGAATAAAGCAACATGGTATTTAGTATTTAGCCATAATTTTATAATGTGCTTTATGGTGATAAAAATAAAAACTTGATGACTAACCTGGTGAATAAAATCTAATACTGAAACAAAATCAACTAAACTGATTAGAGAATTCTTATTCCATTATTATGAAATAAGAATAAGAATGAGAATATTTTTATTTGTCTTTAAACCATACATTGGATAGGACGCGTCAATAAATATAGCTACAATGATAAAACATCTACAAAACATTATTAGGTTTGAGACATTGAATAAAAATTAATATTATTAAACACTTAAACACGTATATTACATAAACACCTATTGGCATTACAAAATATGAAAGTCCTATTCATTTCAAAAAGTCAATAAATTCGGCCACAGTATAAGGATAATTGTCAATTATAACTGATTTTACTTTATATTTAAACTTATATGCTATGAGCTGCTTGATATGCAGAGGCAGTTTATTATAAATGTTAATACCAGCAAAATATGTTGATTTTCTATACACTTCGAGATGATATTTTGTCTGTTTTAACTTCAAGATCGAGTGTTATAGTCATGCCGGTCATTATTTCGCTCAAGTTTTGTTTCGATGCTGTGAATATACTGAAGAAGGTGAAAGACGTATATACCGATAACAGTCATAATCTTGCTTTGTTTAAACATAAGCCTACATGTATCTCTAAATTAAAAAATTCCTTATAATTCTTTTCTGGGCAACTAATACTATCTGAATAGCTGAATATATATATATATATATATATATATATATATATACTTGATCCCCAAACTATGATGCCATAATTCAGAATGGGATAAACCAGTCCGTAATATACGTTCATTATACCAGCATGATTTAAAGTCGTTTTCAGATTTGTTATTGCATAGAATGCAGAGTTTAATTTTGAAATTATGTGCATGATTTGTTCGTCCCATGAAAGAAATCTGTCTAGTTTTCCCTCCAGAAAAGTGATAGTGCAAACTGTTTCTAAATAGACGTCGTTACAAACAATATTGAATATATATATATGCGGATGCTTCTACGACTAGTGTCGTTTTCCGCTGCTCGACTTCCACAAACTCCGGTTCCACC
>WYDF02095761.1:0-10771 GCA_009867245.2 Adranes taylori | reverse complement strand
GCTTACCTGTTGTACCGTAAGTTTAAAGCGGTTTGAAAAGCAAACATTCTTATTGGACGAGAAGGTCTTCGTATAGCAATGATTATCGTCATCGTAGATGCTTACTTTGCAGAGAAAGACGTCAACTACTATTTGGCCGGGTTTAGGAAGTTGGGGTATTGCTGGAAAAAGTGTGCCGACTTAAATGGAAATCCTCTTGAAATATAAAATTGTATTTGACAAAACCATTTTAGGTCACCCTTCTATAAATCTTAAGAATTCTATATTTTTTACATACCTACACGTATTGTGTACGTATATTTAATAGTATATGCTATATAATAAGGAAATAAACAATTAATTTGAACGAAAGCGGGTGTTAAATATTATTACCTCTATCATCTGTTAGTTTCTCATAATCAAGAAGACGAATTCGTTTTTCTAAAATTGCATCGAGCAATGGCATGTTTGTTTCTTGAGCCTTGATTGTATGAGAGAAAATGCAATAGGTTTTGTCTGGTATAATTTGATCTACTGGAACTTGCTTGACACCAAATATTACGCTTGCTTCTGAAATATCTTCCTGGACAACTGCGCCAGCATTTAAATAAGCCTAAAATTATTTTATATTGTCATTCTAGACGGAATATACCAAATGGTTTAAATATAATATATGTGATTTTGAAATCTAATTGTTTCGAATTGTTTATAATACATTAAGTCATGGGCGTAGGTAAGAGGCGAGGATTCAGAAGGTTTCATCCATTTTTGGGCTTTCCGTCATTCTGTTAGGAATAAAAACAAGAGAAAAATCAAATGAAAAAAATGTTTCGTCTGCATCTCCCAGAAGTTTCATCCTTGCCCAAATGATGAGAATTCGTTCGTCCACTGCTGTGGATGAAGTAACTTCATATGCCAGCTTTGGTTCTCCTGTATTCGGTATGCGCAACAGCCACGTGCCAGGAGAGGATGGCATCCTAGCTGAGTCTAGTGGGTAGGAGGTGAGCGACAGTATGTACACTCTCATTGGTTCAGTATGTGATAATGAAGACATTCCAGAGGATTGGAACACAGCGGTGATCTGTCTCATCTACAAGAAGAATGAGAAGATAATTTGCAGTGACTATCGTGGGATTTATCTTTTGAACGCTGCATACAGGATCTTTTCGAAGGTACTGGCGAGGGGTCTTGAGACATATGCGGAGAACTAAGCGAATACCAATGTGGGTTTCGGCGCAACAGTTCAATCTTGGATCATATCCTCTCATTAAGCCTAATTCTGGAGAAGTGCTACGAGCATAATATCAATATGCACCAACTAAACATTCACTAACAAGATGCATATGACACTGTTAGGAGGTCCATGCTGCAATTGATATTGGAAGAGATGAGAGTGGAAAAGAAGCTCATTAGTCTGGTGTGTATAACATTACGTTGCACTAGGGCCATAGTCAATATCCAGGGGCAGTTAATTTGAGATTAATTTGAGGAAGAGAATTTGAGGTGCGAAGTGGACTGTGACAAGGAGATGCACATTCGATGATCCTCTTCAATCACTGCTTGGAGCATATCATACGGAGGATCCCGCTCAATCCACGAGAAATTATCTACAGCAGATCCCTTTAGTACATGGGTTTTGCAGATGATGTTCTTCTTGGTAGAAGCTTGAGAGTATAGACAGAGGCGCTGCAACATATGAGTGACGGCGGGAGGTGCTTAGGGCTACCAATTAACAACGAAAAGACAAAATACACGGGCTAAAAGGAAAGGTTCTGCGTGGTGAATCACTTGGAATGCGAAGAAGGAAGGTACGCGAGAGTTGGAGAGTTTAAGTATATAACGGTCCTGGTGACTGAGAACAGCGAGATCAGTACAGAGATAAACGCGAACGAATTGCCGCAGTATAGAGAACGAATTGCCGCAGGGAACAGATGCTTCTATACGTTTAATAAGCAACTGAAATCCTCAACACTCTCTTAAAAGCTCAAGCTCATCGTGCACTGCATCATATTTCGACCAGTGTCCTCTATGGATGTGAAACATGGACGCTCACTGAACGTGATAGGAATCTGCTCCGGGTGTGGGAAAGAAAGTTGCTGTGAAAGATCCTTAGAGAGATTTAGAAAGATGACGAGTAGCGCATTAAAACCAACCAAGAAGTATATCAATTCTACGGTGATATTGACTTGGTTGCTGAGGTGAAAAAAAGACGGCTGCGGTACCTGACTTGGTCTACGGGGATATTGACTTGGTTGCTGATGTGTAGAAGAGCCGGCTGCGGTACCTGGGGCATGTTATAAGAATGGAGAGAGATATATAGATGTGGATCCGGAACTGGAGGAGATGCGCTGCAATCAATGAAGAATGGACGGCTGCTGTAGGAGAGACCAGGGTCCAATATGCACTGTAGTGCCAGGAGAGGGAGCGCGTGAGGATTCGGTAAACGAAATTTGACATATCAAAGCAGCTGGTTCAAAAAGCATTCTTGGTTGACATAATCTGATGGCTTGAAAGGAGCACTGTGGAAAGTCTGTATTATCTTTGGAACCAAAGAATGAGGGTTGCGGAAAACAAGCACTGTACTTTCTAGTTACAAAACCATTTACAAACTAGGAAAATGCTTTGGAATAATTCAATGAACATCCCTCAACGCAATATCATAAATTCGCTGAGAGGTAGATTTCATTTGAATCGCTCAAGGCGATCGACATGTTGCATAGTGCTTGAACCGTGAAGGTAAGAAAATAGGCGACGATAACAGAAATAGATTGGAAAGATATAAAAACTGTCTTGTTATGTGGACAGCAATATATTGGGGTCACCAAGAGCATTAAGGGTTATATTGGGTTATTAGAACCCGATGATAATGATGGTACTGATATGATGGTTTCGTGGCTCTTCTCTAGCGATGAGAGTCTCAAAGTTTCAAAGGGCACCTTCTTAATCAAAGCAAGAGCAGTCCAAATAGAAACATGCTAAATATTTTGCGGTTTTGACGGATGATACTTTTGATTTTTTACGTCCTGATCTTTTACGTCTCTATGTGTTTCTAGGATCCTCTTTCTTTTTGACGACCATTTGAACACGGAGCTAGAAGCTCGTTTCCAAGATTTACAAAGATGTCACAGCTGACATTCAACTCATGATTCCGGGTCGAATTAAATTGGGCACAAAACTAGCAAACAAATGCAAAAAGCTAAGAGCCCTATACTTACGTTCTAATGATCAAAAATCATTGGCGCCTGACTCTAAGTATGAGCTATGGTACACAAGGTGGATAGATTCTTCTGAAAAACCTCTACTGCTCTTGAAGCCAATGACTCATGTGATGTAGACTTCTATCTAAATAACAAGCAATGCTGTACATTTCAGCAACTTTGCTTGTTTCAAAATCGGGTACCGGACGGACGTTCTCTACGTTAAGGCAACTTAAAAGCTATGGGCTAAACAGAACAGGAGAGAAGCGTCTAACGGGCTTAACTTTTCTCATAGTATGCTAAAACAACAAGATTAGATCTCATACTTTAAACACTTTTAATCATTGTTTAAGTATCGAAGTATAGCGAACCCCTCTCATAGAAATTTTAAAGCTAGAACCACGCATTAAGTGGATTTGTCGTTAATTTACTAAAAACACCCAAAGAAGAAATACAAATTAAAGTAATCTAGATTTATGACGTAATAAAATTGATATTATATAATTGTACAGACATCATAAAAACATACATCGTCTGAAATAAACTGATATGCTGACAAAAGTATAAAGCCTTCCTTTTTATTTCTTGAGTCAGAAAATCGTTAACTATTCTAGTTTTAGTAAATTTTACCTGCATTGGATATGAGCGTCGATTGCTGGGTTGCACGATAACTTTGAAGCCCATTTTCGTGAGTTTCTTTACCTGGGTAGGTGCAAATGGTGCTCTTCTTTCCCATACGCTTTGATCTTCGCGACGGATTGCTAATACTTTTTTTGTATTCTGATTAAAAATAATTTACTGTAGGTTTCTGTCAGTAACTATATATATAAATATATTCCAATAAGCTAATCCCATTTCTACGGAAAAGTGGAATTAAAAAACTTTCCAACCCAAAAATTTACTGTATAATGATGTCTTGGATAAGTTCAAAGACGTCAATGATATTAAATATATGATTGCAAAAAGATCATGTAATGAAAGTATTGTTAAAACTAGTAAAATAAAATTTAAATAGAATATATAGTGAATCTGGTATTATTGACAAGCAAACATATCGAAAGATATTAATTTAATAGGTACGTAATATCAATAATTCCAACAAATGTCTTAAAAAAGCGGCTTGTTCAGGATGTATGGCGTCATTTCACCCATTATTATAATGGATCATCAGCATCTTCTTTATTAGCATTACGGCCGTAACATTTGATAGTCACGACTTACTCACTAAGCCACAAGTCGGGTGTTGATAAAAATGAAAATTTGTTTCTGAATTCAACCACCTTTGTATTGTAGATGAAATTGGTAATTGATGTTTTTAATTAGTTGTTGATAGGTACTACAACACACTAAGGAAAAAATCAATTATAAACAAAATTTAAGTAAAACAAAACTTGTTAATTATTGTCCTTTATACAATAAATAATTTGTACTGGAATGAATATGATACATTTGAGTTACAAATAATAATTATTAAATATATTTGAAAATGCAGTTCTATGTAATAAATTAATGATGAAACTTTATCATTAAATTATTATTCATAAATTATATCTACATAAAAAAATTAATCTACTTAATCTAACAGTTCACAACATAACTATATCATATTCATATTCGTAATCATACCTAAAAATCTAAGTAATGCTTATTAAAACAAAAAGTACAATTTCCTCAATACCTAGCAAAGCTGGAGAAGGAGAAAAAGAATCACATAAATAAAACAAAAATTGTAGAAAAAGATAACAAAATAACAGAAATAGACAGTCTCGCCCTTCGCCCCTTTTCTTTTCGCCCTTATCCAAATCTTCATATCTAGGATCCAAACATTTCTTCCAATTTCCCGGTACAATCCTTTCATCCATGATTCATGCATGTACAATCTCCGCTCACATTCTTTCATCCAATGCTCCCGTTTGTCTTCCATTTTCTCACATATCCTACATATTCTTTCATTCTCCTTTATCCAGCACTTGTTCCCCCTCTCTCTCTACACTTCCATTTCTAAACCTTAGCCATCATGTACACTTTTTTCACAAGTCTATAATCTACGTTTTTCATAACTTTCATTTCATAGTTAGATATTTTCTTGAACACTTCTGCCTATATAACGTCTGCATCACTATTACTCTCGGCTGGATTTTTCTAGCACGATTATTCTCTCCATTACTTCTATTTGCACTTTCTCTATGTCCTCTCTTTCCTTTACCGCTCACACTTCCACACCATATATTTATATACTTCTCACAGACATCTCCAGTATCCTTAACATCATACTCACTGACTCTTCCAAATATTCTTCCCAGATGTTTTTTATTCCTTCAGCTGCTACTCTCGCTCTCATTGCCACTATCCTTGCCTGTTCCCTGCTTCCCCCATCGAAACTTAAGCAGTAACCAGGATAATTGTACTTCTTTACACTTTCTATTCGTCCATCTTTCATACAAAACACATCCTTTTTGCTTTCTCGCCCTTTTTACTCTAAATCCCTTTTGCGCTTTTACATAGCATTAGTTAGTTTTATCCATATTGATTTCCAACTGTCTTCGTTTAATGGAATTATACACTTTCTCAATCATTTTATTCATTTCATCTTTATGATTTTCCATAGATACAATATCATCTGCATAACTCAACGACCACACTTTCTCTCTACATAACAAAATACGTCCATCATGTCGCTTCCTTATCCCCTCTTGCAAATCAGCCATACACATAATAAATAAATTTATGCTTAGAGGACATCCTTATCTGACACTCTGTTTAATTGGAACCATCCAAACACATGTTAACCAACTTCTGCTCGTATCACGAATACCTCATACATTCTTCTTATCATCCCCCTCATTCATTCCCATAATCCTACTTCTTCCATTCTATCCTATAATCTCACCCTCACCAAGTTATCAAACGGAGATTTTAGATCAATGAACAGCAGATATAACTTCTTTCCTATTAACTTATCTCCTGGTTTATTATGTAATTTAAAGTTACAATATTACAATATTATCCGATGTTCTCCTTTCCTTGACAAATCCAGTTTGAGCGTTTGACTGTACTCTATTTTTTTTTCATTTCTTCTTCCGGCGTCTTGTTTATAACCCTCGCAAATATTCTGTATATAGCATTCATAAAAGTTATTCCTCTGCAATTTCTTGCATTACTCCTCTCATCTATTTTATATACCCGAATAACTTCTCCTTGTTTCCATTCACACGGAATAGCCTCTGCTCCCTGCCATACTGCGTTCACCCCTCTTGTCGTCCCTTTTATCCCTTCTTTATTCATATACTTCCACACTTCGGCTTATTTATCATTCCCATCACTTCCTCCAGTACTTTATTCTCATTATTTGTACTCTCTTTTCTTCTATCAATTATCTTAAATCTTTTTACTTTTTTTACTATGTATCAAACTGATATCTGATTCCCTTTTGCTCTTAATGAGGAATTTCCATATGTTCCCCTCCCACTTTATACTATTAATCTCCTCCCTGACTTTTACTAATTTCTTTGCTTTTTCATACTCTTTCCGTGCTTTTTCCTTATTCCTTACTAATCTTTGCGTGTTTAGCATCACCTTTTTTTTTCAAACCACTCTAAATTATGATTTCGTTTTTATACTTGCTTTTATTTTCTCGGTTGATAATTTATTTTCTATCATTTATTTTCTCCCGTTATCACTCTATAACTTTCTCTATTACACAGTTTATTTCCTCTACTATCCTCCAGTTCACCTCCTTGATTAATTACCTGAATCTCACCATTTCACTCTCATTCCATATATAAACGTGTTCCATCTCCACATCTTCAACACCCTCGATAGCTATCCTCTCCACATCTGGTTCCAAAACACATGCTTATAGATCTATTTTCGCTCGCTCTCTCATCGACCAACAAGTAGTAAATTACTGATCCTTCTCCTTTCCCCTTGTATTTCAACTCCCTTTTCCAGTCGCTCTCAATTTATCCATTCCCCACCACCATCCCTTCTCCATACGTTCATTTTAACAGACTTCTCCGCCCGTATTTATAATTTTATCCTTAAAGATTTATCCTTTCCATAAATTCATCGTCCGTGTCGTCCATGACTGCGTTATGCTCACCTATTCACAATTAAAATCTCCCCTTATAATTATCCCTTCCCTATTTTTTCTAATAACTTTCTCATTTTCTTCAACAAATTTTTACACTCATTGCTTATATATACAATTAAAAATAAGCATCTACTCTCTTTTATATACTTTCTTGCCAGTTTTCCCCACCACTCACACAAGTACATTCTTTTTATCTCCATTTTTATACCTGTAATAATTTTCCCACACGTTTTTCTCTTACGTTCACCCGGCAAGCCTCCACAAATTTCCACACATATCCTCCAGGCAACTTTCTTTTTGTTTTTGCCTACATGTTCCCTTCAACCCACGTCTCAATCATAGTTATAATATTAAATTGTTCTAACTAAATTGTTCTAACTGTTCTACTTTCCCACCTACTTATTTCCATAAACTTCTACAATTTTTCTTTCCATACTTAAGTATTCTCCACTATTCTCCTATTTTCCTTATTGGTCCTCCAATACGGTTCTAATTTCTCTGCATTATACTGCCTATGTCTTTCCTTCTTCTCTCTTGAAAAATCGTATCTTCATCATCATTCCACATCCATTTCTAACCACCAATCCATGCTCCTTTACCTCCAACTTTTTGTACTTCTTTCCGTCTACATATTTCCTCCGCCCTCTTTCATATCTTATCCTGTACTTTTTCTACGTTTGAGAAATATGGTCATCTATAACCATTCCAAATCCTTTTAGTATGCTTTCGCTCCATAATGTCTCGTTTATCTTTCCATTTATCGTTTATTACAGCTACGTTTGTTTGCTTTGTTTTATACAAGCTTATTTTTGGTGGTTGGTTTTATATATCTTGCGTTCCATTTCCTCGAAAACGCCTGCTGTATTTTTTTAATGTTTTTTCTCTAAAAATCGTTCAGTGCATAAATGAAGGCGGTATCATTGAAGTCGTGAAAACCTTGTTCCCAGCATACACGAATTGGCACAAAGGCAGATGCACGAACTAC
Organism: Adranes taylori; assembly: GCA_009867245.2. Classification (NCBI taxonomy): domain Eukaryota; kingdom Metazoa; phylum Arthropoda; class Insecta; order Coleoptera; family Staphylinidae; genus Adranes; species Adranes taylori. The sequence goes on along the minus strand of WYDF02095761.1, from coordinate 2,517 downwards.
GCTAGTTGCAATACCAGCAACAACAATTTAAGCGAAGGGGTATTAAGTACACAGCCAGAAGAAGTAGAAGAAGCTAGCAAAAGTATACCTATGCGGAAAACTCCCGGACCGGATGGGGTCTCCAGCGAAGTTATAAGGCTTCTCACCGAAAAGAACCAAGAGGACTGGGCGGATGTATTCAGCAATGTCTAGGCCAATGCATATTTCCAACAAGGTGGAAGAGAGCCTACCTAGTACATATTCCCAAAAAGGATAAGGAACTGATTAAACCATCGTTGTACAGGCCTATTTATTTCTTATTCGTGAACTGCAAACTGTTCGAAAGAGTCATCGCGACTAGAATAAATGCGGAGCTGGATGAAAAGAGGGGTCTGTTGGAATCGCAAAATGGGTTTTGCACAGAACGATAGATTAAAGACGCCACTAGAATAGTACAGGATATCGCAGCTGGAATAAATTGTGGGCTACCAGGGAGGCGCAAACACTGTACCATTGCGACGCTAGATACAAGTAACGCGCTTAACACGCTCCCATGGTCAGTTATAATAGAAGCACTAGATATCTTTGGTATATCGAAAAAAAAAAACGCCAAGTAATACATAGCTACCTTAGCGGAAGGAAACGTATATATGACACTTCCCCGTAGACTGCTACCTACGACATTATAGCAGGGGTCCCGTAGATTCGGCGCTAGGACCTCTGCTATGGAATATCGCCTATAACGCGGTGTTCTTGCTGGAAGTCCCTCGAGGTATAAGAATCATAGCGTATGCGGATAACACCGCGATCATAGCTGGAGGAACAGAAATTAAGCACCTCAGAGGCACAATCGAATACATACCTGACATAATCTAAGACGTATTAACTAGTAAAGGCCTGCGGCTGGCATCGGACCAGATTGAAGTGGCATGGCTCTCAACGGCGAGAAAGGGAAAGCCAAAGCCTTATATTAAACATAGCAGGTAGGAACATCACAGTAAACAAGGCAGTCAAGTATCGGAACACGTCTTAAATGTAATGAGGAAAGCTGTCACTACCGAGCGAGCAGCTAACTGCAGAATAATGTCTAATACAAGAGAGCTGGAATTCAAGCTTAGGAAAGTGTTGGCACACCTGTACAAGCCACAGTACTTTATGTCGCTCCAATATTTTAATAGTGGTAAAGTATTAATATATTTAAGAGCCACAATACATTAATTGTGGATCTTGAAATATGGGTAAACAGAAAGAATGGCCGACCAAGTTACTGGCTTACATAAATGCTTACTGGTCATGGGGAATTGATAGCATATCAGAACAGAATTGGCAAAGCGGATGTCAAGAGGTGTATGGCAAGCGGAACGTGATGTACTTCAACTGAAATTATGCGAGCCGGTACAGGTGAGCAGCATCATGAAACGCATGATAAAGAAAAAGGAATGTAGGGCAGCTATCGAGGCCTATGCGACGCGTGTGTCGAAAACAAAGAAACAGGTTAGCGAAATAGGCGCCTAATCTCCTCGCGGGTTTGATGAGTCAGGAGCCGTTTCGACAAGGGATGAGAAATGCATTGCGGATCCCATCCTTATAGGCTTTTTTTGCACTCATGGTTAGGCAAGCTTGAAGAGTTTATGGCTTTAAAATATACGCACACTACATCCAATTTTTAGTAACCTTGTATTTAGGCCAACCAACTTCCAAAATATGCTTTTCAACAAAAATATCGAACGTATTTTAGAACTCCATATCTTTCATATATTTACTTGTCTACTCTGTACATATGGTACACAAAAAATATGAATAAAATAAAATAAAAAAATTGGAATTCCGAAGCATATTTTTGTTATTTTGAATGTTATTTAAGCGGTCATGTCATAATAATTTTATTATTCATAATTATGAATAATTTAATTATTACTATTGAGATATTTCCACATCTATTGAATAATAATAAATTGAATGTAACGTGATTCTGGATTAATAGCCACTATCCATATATAATTAATTTTAGTAGCTAAGTAATATCAGCTATCACATTAAATGTCTTAAAAAAACGACTTGTACAAGATGTATGACATCATTTCATCTATTATTTATAAAGGATCTTCAGCATATTCTTATAGTAGTATCGGACGCAACGTTTAGAGAGCTACGTCCTTCCTCGATACGCTTCAAGCTGGACTGATGAAAGCATTGAAAATTTGTATTATGAATATTTGAATGCAACTCACATTACATATAGGTAGAGGAAATGGGTAAGTGACGATTTATATCAGTTGATGATATATAGGTATTACAACACCTGAATGAGAATAAGTATGTGAGATAAGGATATAAATTATGTTTTTAAGACTTCATATCCTTCATCCTATTACACTGAGGATGGTCCAGTCATATCTATCCGACCGTACCATCCAAATTAACATACGAGATACTCTCTCCAGATTCATACAACTACAAACTGGCGTACCACAAGGGTCTGTCCTTGCCCCTCTTTTGTACATCACGTACTGCCATGATCTCCAACCCCCAACCACT
>WYDF02095760.1:0-24038 GCA_009867245.2 Adranes taylori | reverse complement strand
TCTCTCATCATAAGTCTAATAATTTTCTCATAAGGTAACGGTGCGTTTTTAACATTATATACAATGCTCATGTGATTTGACTATTTGTCACTTTGGACTAATAACGAAATAATAAAATTAATAATGAAAATAAAAAAATTGTCAAAAATTAGGTCATAATTATTATTCAAAATAATAATCTCTTTAATCCTAAGAAATTTTTATACATCGTGTATATTTATGTAAACGACAATATTTCAGGATTTGCCACCCTGGTACTGCCAACTGATAAATCACATCTCTATCAAAAAGATTGACATTTTTGACTCTCGGTATTCAAACTCAGAATGTTTTAACCTACGAGCGCTTTTGTATTGTTCACAATAACTTGAAAACGTTCCACGTGGATTAACACAACAACAGCGCTTCTATGTACTGGACTTGATTCGACTTTTGGCAATGAAGCACCATCAAGTTTTACCGAATTCACCTAAAATGGTGAAGGTAATCTAAATTTGGTTGTTGTCCCTATAAACACTGCTGCTCTGTGTGAACTCATACTGTAAGATCTTGATGTTACTTATCGTGAAATTTCTACATCGTTTGACATTACTTTGATCAGCATACATTCAATAGTGTCGTGTCAATGTATCGAAAGAAATATAAAGAAATTATTTAGAATATGTCCTGTGATTAGAGAGAGCACATTAGAAAGCGATTTCAATTAGTAAAAGTAGGATGAAGTGAGTTTAGTAGACCAGTTAACTCGTTGAGGGCAGCACAATCGATTTCTTTATGTAATCCGAAATTTACCCAAAGCAATTCAATTGCGTTTAATTTTTTTCACTCATCAAATTTTAGTCTCAGAGTTTTTGTTAGTTCAAGTTCAATTTTATTACGTCTTAAGTAAGCGATTTTGTTTCTATGATGTTAGGAGTTCTAATGTGAGTACATATTAATTTGCTTATTTATTTTAACGGAATTAAAAGTATATTAAGTGTTTTATTCATTTAAATCTTTCAGTAATTAATTTAATTTTCAATATAACTAATTTTCACTTTGAAATAATTAGTAATTTATTAATGTGGATTGAAAATTATTCTATAGTTATTTGTAAATTAATAATAAAAATTATCGGTGGCGATTTTTACGAATATTTAACTAACCAGAACGATACTGTGACTTATTTTATTATTACATTATATATTATATAAAACTAGTCCCCTATAATAAAACAGATATGTTTTGTACTTTGAACGTGACCTGGAGTAAGTTATTTATTTCCATGTGATTTGGAATGGATTTGGATACTTTTGCGATCGTATTTCATAGAAAACAATTAATTTATCAAAACATTTTTACTATATATAATTTCTACTAAATAAAACTAAACTCTTTAGAAAATATATTTTCACTGTTCAATTTGATTGAACATCCACTTATAAGCCATTATTTGGACATTTATGTTAGAGTCCTTGGTTCACCAATTATTTTTAGGAAAAGATTATCCTAACTTTGATATTCCCATAACAATTAGGGACATTACATCTAATGCTTAATAAATTAAGATTCAAATTATATATGTATTCAAAACGTCACTTGCAGAATAGTACGACCTGAATATGTTCTTCGAATGGAATGCAGGTGTCTTCTGTTGAAATTCTGCTCTTGAATTCTACACTAATTGGAAATAAATATTTTCAATAATTTGTCTATAACAATTGTACTTGGAAAGAAATTGGTATAATTAATTTAGTGGAAATAAATTTGGTAAATGATCACTATTACTTTATAAGAAAAATGCCTAATATCTAAAAATATTGTGACATTGAAATTTGTCACTATTGGACCTTACTTGATTAAAACACAGATTTAATCTTAATACAGCAAGTACGATCCAATAATTAATAAAATAACATCATAATAAAATACTATTGGCTTTAAAATACTCTATTTTACAACAAAATAATTTATTTTACATGTAACGACAATCATTGAAGATTTATGAATTTTGCTAAGTAATAAAACAAACTCTCGTTAAAATTAATTTGTATACTGATTTAAATTATATAAGTCAGATTCAAATAGGTCGAGCACGGACCGTGATGTAATGAAACACATCAAAATTCTAAATAATTTTATTCATTAGAAAATATTTGGCTTTTGATAAATTCTAACACCAATTTCCAGTAAATAAAATAAATATCAAACCTATTAAATAGGCTTTAATAAAATAAATCCATAACAACACATAATTATTAACAATTAGCTTACAACATTTAAAGAAGCTTTCATTAGATGATCATTCGTCAATGAATGCATTTAGCTATTTAGAATAAAACCAAATGAACTTAAGGTGTTTGAATTTCTCAAATAAATTGATTTATAATAAATAAAATGGCTACTCACATCTGTACGGAAGACATTTTAAACGCGCGACAAAACGATAATATTATAAACGCGGATACTTTACTAACAAAATCTAGTTCTAAAAGCTGGTAAAAGTCTGTTAAAAATTTGGTAAAAACTAGTCCCACAGAGCTTTCTTTTATATATTTTCAAATCCGCTGATCGCGCCATGTTAGAAGTTCCATTTTCCCGGTCGTTCCATTATCTCTTTCTAATTTGATGAACGAAAAACGCCTATCCTCAACGTTCGCATGTTTACGTTAAGATTCATTTCCATTCGCGTAGATTTGGAAGTAACACTTGCGTCTGTCTCACTGACTCCGCCTGTGTCTATTTTTTCAGGTAGAATGAATCTTTATATTTTATTCTGAAATTAATTCATTTAATTTTGATTAATTAATGAACTTATTATGATAGGTTGCTACATTATTTTATGGAATTTATTGATTTTGATGATTTCCTTATGTCATTTGGACACTGATCAATTAAAATCTCTACAGTAGGATCTAAATAATTGAGTACGTCTATCATGTTTGTCATTACAATTGTATAATTCGTCCATTTTCAGGATTATATTATATGAAAAACTAATAATGCAGCTAATATGAATTATTGCTGACTAAAATTTTTCATTATTTAATAAATGAATTATAAACCGGACCCCAAAAAGGCGTTTTATTTGTATATGTTTGAATAAAATATATAAAAATAAAAATATCCTCACTGTTTTTATTCATTTTTTATTTTTTATATTTTAGATCGATATACATGTTCCAGATGTCCTCGTAGCTATAAGTGGAAAATTTCCTTACAAAGGCATATAAAATATGAATGTGGAAATATGCGAAGGTTCAGCTGTTTGAATTGCCCATATAAGGCCTCGCATCGCGATCAGCTTAAAAAACATGTGATGAGCGCCCATACAATTGATAAAGCTAATTTACTTCAGAATTTAGTTAGCGACTTTTCAAATTAATTTATTTTATTAAAAATTTGATTAGTTTCATATATATTTTATTATACAATGGCTGGTAAGGCTAGCGCACAAGTTCAGTTATGCACACCTATTAACGCATATATCTTCCAAAAATTATCAGATATATACCTCTAAAATATTAGCCCGCACCTCGTAATTGGTTGTATAAGCATTCCCAGCAGGATAGGCGTGCGACTTGATATTTTGGAGGAATGAAGTGCGCTGGTGCACCTATAGATGTGCATCTATGAACTTTTGGACATAGAAATTACCATGTCCAAAAGTTTCCATAGAAATTACGGAGAGTCAAGAAATTTCTGGAAATGTTGAGCGGAAAATTATACCTGATTTCTGGAACGAAAGAAAATCATCCCGTTTAAAGGACGATAATTTCATTCAACTAATTGTAATTTATCTTGTCTATAAATATTTTTTTTAATTGAAGTTTTCGTCACATCAAGGAGATCCATTATAAAATAACTAATGAAACACGATATCGTCTAGCTTCTTTTTATTATTGATACATTCAACCCTAGTGTTTTCGATTACATTGACCATCATCAGAGGAATATCGAAGTAAGAAGACAACAGACCATCCAAGTTATTAATCACTAAAACTCAATCCTTTAATAAAACTATTCACTATTATACTATAAAATAATAAGTTTATTTATATTATACCGGTATCAGCGGCCATCTTCTGAAAGACTGCTGTTTACGATAGAATATAATTCGACTTATTATTTTATGGTATATAAGAGATTAGTTACTTTAAAGGAGTGAGTTTTAATGATTAATAACTTGGATAACCGTGGATTCAGCTATAAATTGATCTTTCTCAATCTCGCCAAACATTTAATCAAATTCAAATTCTAAATTGCACGATTCAATTATTCCCTCAGAATGCATTTTATCTACGCGTCTATGCAATTCATCCTTCTGACTCTGCGGAATACGATATTGTTTTACATAAACTGGCTTTGTCCCCTTTTTCAATGGAATGGACTGTGGAAGAATATTTGCATGTGTTAGCTTATGTTCCAGCAAATAAAAAACATTAGCAAACTTCACACATATCCTATGCACTGAATCAGTCTCCTCCTCATTCAAATCAGAATTATCTAAAATGTACAACAAACTCGCCCCTCTATGAATTGAATTTCGCGCCTCGCCAAATTCTACAAGGCAAATTTTCCTACATCTTCTGTGTCCGGTTGAAAATATTTCAATACCTGATCTTCATTTACACTCAAAATTCTAGTAGGAGGGTTTCCATTTACTAGCTTCATTAAATCTCCCGCAACAAAATCTTCTTCTTAAATCTGTGTGGATAACACCACTATTTCGGACTTTGCCTGTTGTTCAAAAGAACACATGAAAACTTTCTCGGAACGAGCAGGAATGCACACATAGTTCTCCTGTGGAGAATATAAGGGTGTATCAAACCTAACCCCATTCACATTAAATGACACTTTAAAATTCTCAAAATCTAATTGGACACCAAATTTCTTCAAAAAATATACTCCGGTTACGCATCTATATCATCTGACAAGTTGTCACTAACAAGACAGTTGTGAGATAACACCCTACCTTGAATTTCAAAAAAGAATATAACTATTCCCATACTAACATTTCCACTTAAAACTTGCAAACGAACCTTACTATTTATATTTACATCGTCATCGTAAGTCAATAGCGTAGTTTTAATAACAGATACTGTTGCTCAATAGAGCACAAAACAATGTTTACTATCGTATCAAGTTCTTGAATTTGATTCAACGCGCTCAATAAATATATTACATTATAATTTTTATTTAACTGTCAACTATGCTTTTTTATTATAATGAAAATTGTTATTATTCTTATTTGCAAATCATTTCAATTGGAATTTTTATTACGATTATAACTGCCGCTCGCATTATTCATAAAAAAATAAGTTTTTTCATGTGATAACTCATGTTTCACTCCTTTATTCTCATCTACAACTGTGCGTATCACTTCCTTGATAGATTTACAGTTACGTTCTCGGTCAATTAATTTCAAATCTTTACTATTTAACCCCGAGATAAAAGAGTTTATAGCTACACTCTCATTTGCTGTATACAATAGTTTTTTTTGTTCCCAATTCTCTGAATGGGATATAGTGAGCTTACTTAACAGTGCTTCTATACTGCTCCCAAACTCATAATCATAAGCTTCTTTCATTCTCAGCTTAGCATTTCCTGATAATCGCTAAATTTGTTAATAATTTCTTATTGTCTTCCTTCAACATACTATCGGCAATAGAACAGCATTTATTAACTTTTTTAAAACTTGATCACTTCCAATCATGATCGGTATAAGACTTGCAGCTGATTTGAATCAAAAGAATCGGCCATTGTTATGATGCTTTGTTCGGCTGTTAATACTCTTAAATTTAATAATTCCTCACTTTCAGCAAGTAATAATTCAATATATGAAACACAATTTTTAGCTAATCATATTTCATCCCGCTCAAGTCTTTTCAAATTAAAATTTTTCCGTTACTCTACAAAGTTTTCATATAATTGCTTCAACTTAACTAACTTTATCGCGGTTACTCTATTATCCGCTCTACGTTCCGAATTATCTTTAATCAAATTCTAACAACATGGATCTAATTCTAATTACAATGTATTTAATACATCCATAAAAAAATCCTGAATACCCCATATTATACTTGAAATGTAAAGACTTCAAAAATCCAAAAATTTCATAAAATTACCTCGTAATTTAAATATATAATCTTCCGTTCTTACCTCTTGTGGCAAAATTTCCAAACTGTTCCAAGAATAACGCATAAAATGATACTAAATGCTACTATTCCAAAAATTCCCGGGACTTAAACTGCAGATGCTATAACACCTAAATTGAATTGCCCGCCTTCAATGCCAGTGAATTGATGCCTGAATTGCCCGCCTGAACTATCACTGTCTCTTCTTTGTTGGTCGTCCCCATATTCTTTTTTCCTTCTTCTGTTCCTGTTCACTTTTACATTTTATTTGGCAAAATTCGGGTCGCGTAATTAATTCTTTTTAATTAAATTGTCACGGTCGCCAAGTGGTATTCTCGCCTCAGGAGAATATTTGATGTTAAATTTAGAAATTTAGAAATGAATAGTTAAACGAACATTTTACTTAGGCATTAAATGATACTTAATTATATATTTATTTACAATTTATACATGATATTATATAAACTTAGATTAGTTAGATTAAAAAAAATAAACAAACATAGTGATACTGAATCTATCATATGTTAATCACAGAGAGTATATCATACACTATACATCTATATATATATATATATATATATATATATATATATCTTAAGAACAACGCCCAAATACTAGGATCATTGACGATTTACAATATTGGCATTGACATCAATATATTTACTTCTGTAAGTAAACTATCAATAAAGCATTATGCAAACTAAATACTTAAAAGATAATTACCAATTTTAATAGGAAATTATGGAATAAGTCCCATAATTCCACTACTTCTCGTTGTCTTCTTACTTCGATATTTTTCTGATGATGATCACTGTGTGATCGAAAACGTTAAGGTTTAGTGTACTACTAATAACAAGGAGGTAGACGATGTTGTGTTTCGTTAGTTAATTTTTTTTTGTATAAACTGCAAAAACAATTTCATTAGTATTATCTTACAAACATAAACAGTGTTGTCAGGATGCTGATATTTTCCAATTACTTTTTAGTAGTTACATACATATTCAATTTGAATTACAGCTGTTTTTGATACATTATGTTTTTTATACATTGTTTTTAGTATATAGTTACAGTGATATGTTAATGTGTCATAATTGTTATTTGCCGGACAAATATATATTTAACAATTTCTTGTGTAATTATTCAATTTGGAGCAGACTGGATAAATGCGTTTATGTAGCAACAGTGGACTGTATAATTTGCTGGTCGTGGTTCGGATTCGTTAAGGATATTTCGCGAGTCCTGAAGAGGGAGGTTAATTCATGTCTACATGCAACTATTAGTTAATGCAAAATTAAACACCGTGATTTAATAACTTGAGTTTACTATCTTATTTTAACTAATAATACTTGCAAATAACAATTAACTCGATAAATAATATATGTATAAATAATGTAATTGATTGTAGCTGTGATAAATGATGTTGATGGTGATAATCTAAATTAGTATGTTGTCGAAAGATCGGGAACTACGTTTCGTCTCTTGTAGACATAACCGGAGCGACAGGTTGTAATTGCATGCTAATTACCTTTCTGCGATAGTAATTGAATAAGAGCAACAAACAAACGGGCGCAATTATAAGCTTTATTCAAACATGCCAAACACTCATTTCTCGGAGCGCAAAGAAGATGGTGTTTTTAGCGAGGTTTGAATGAGAGTGTGGTTCTTTTGGAGATTCTTTTGTTGGCCATATTCGTCGAAAAACATTGAATGTTGATATCAGGCCTAATTTGAGGGCTAAATACAAGCAGGCAGTTTATAGCCCTTTCAAATGCGTTTGCAGATTCCTCAATTTTGCTTGCTTTCTCACGCTAGAAAGAAGCTTTTGTCACGTTCGAAGGGCACCAATAAACTGTTTTGTACGAATGGTTTTATTACTAGCAAAATGTACATTTGAAAATCGATAACGAAATACATTTCAATTACGCGTTATTTGTTTAAACTCTAATTGCTTAATACTTATTCAAGTAGCTTAATTATTTTGTCCACAATTGTTAAGTTCCTTTTGAAAATTCTATAAAGATTAATTAAATTATTATAACATTAAAGTAGATTAAAATTTCTAGCAGAGCAGCATAATCCCAGTCGCTTGGGTAAATTCCAATTTAACCCTCTAAGTGCAGGCACTTTTTTTTCTGTACAAAACCGCGAGCCAATTTATTTGATATTTAGAATTGTTGTAAGGATTGTTTGTATTAAAGGAATGTAACACGAAAACCAAAAATTGAAATAATAATATCCCTAGATGGTAGTACTTTTTATGTAAGTATAACAATTTGTTAAGTGAGGTAATTCTTTCGAAAACTGCATATTGACCTTAAAGAAATTCCAATTGGTTTAAAAGGATGGTTAAAGGTAGGTGCACATTTCAGGCATAGATGATAGCCTTCATCAGTACTCTTTGCTTTCTCCTCGCATGTTTAGGTAATGAAAGTTTTAAAGGTCAATATGCAGTTTTCGAAATAATTACCTCACATAACAAATAGTTACCTAATACCATCTGTAGACATTCTTATTTCAAATCTCGTGTGTAGTACGTAAAGCGAGATGATCTAGGAGTGGTAATTAAGTTTAATTGTCTAAGTCCCTAATTTGCTAACATTCCTAAATGTTTGGATAAGTTGTTGCCATATTAAATTGTCTCTTGCTTAATTACTTCGTATAAGTGCATTTAATTTCATAAGATCTGTTTACAATCATACGTACGTAAAAATTCATATAAAATGATTTTGAAATTGGCTAGTGAGCTGAAAGTGGTGCACCGATCAGCACATTCGGCTCCTTCCCGGAGAAATTGTTATTCAAAGGTTTTCTGAGTGTTATACATCTTGAAGGAAGCCCACGTTGTAATCCTCGCACCATGTTCTTGTTTATTTTTGCAATTTTTTTTTCCATCAGCGTTTCTTTTGGAACAGCATTAGACACACATACTGTGAAGTTCTTTTTTATTGGTTTCGTCACGTATTCTTTTAGGGAGAAGAGACTGTTACTCTCAACGTAAAATTGGTAATAGGGTAACCCTTTGTACTTGGATTAACTTAGCGATTCCCTCTTACCTTACTACATATTTATTTTTAGGTACCGTATCCCTCAATGCTTAGAAAATACGATTTACTTTAATAAAGTTATAGTTTTTATTGAGTCAAAATATGTGCAGGTAAATCCCGTCTCCCAATTTATAAACACAGAATAAATAAAACTTTAGTCTTTGCCATTGCTAACGTTGTGCGTACCTTTCTGATTTAACCAAAATCCATCTAGATAATTAATGATACTGCGCAACCCCTAACAGCAACAATCTGTTTTTTACGATCCAGGCTGACTGGATAGAAGAAAAGTATAAACTTGTATTGTATTGATAATGCTTCAAGAGATACATACATACAATCAAACTAGAAATCCAATTAAAATAAATATTTTTTCATTCAAATAAATAACGCCATGCTAAATTTGTAAAATAAAATGTTACTCACATTCAATTACTACGTACGTATAAATGATTTAAAATGGCGATTCTTAACCCTTACCGGTCCTGTGTCGGAATATATCCGACAAAATAATTTACCGCCTGCGGTCCAATGTCGGATATATTTCGTGAAGATGACTTTTCCGTATAGTAACTAAATTACAGAAACATATAATGAACTGTTTACAGGCTAAAACTCTAAAATAATGTTTTAAGAAGTCATCGCTAGATGGCGATGTCCAACGTTTAACGGTAATTACCAACGTTTAACGGTTCAATCCAAAAGTAGTAATGTCTCGCCAAAAGTTTTATTCTGACGAAGAATTAGCGAAAATATTACAACAGAGCGATTCTGAATTTGATTCAAGCGACGAAGGTGAAGTTAACCCAAGTAATTCCGATTCTAGGGATGCCGAAAATAAAAATTTCGAATGATCCTAATTTTCTACGTCACCTTCGTACATTTAGAACATTGATTTTTTATCCTGTTATTAATTAATGAGTTAATCCCTGAAACAAACAGATATGCAGCAGGAAAAATGCACTCCTCTCAACATTCCATTGGGAATAGATGGAAAGAGGTGAATTTGGGTGAAACGAAAGCTTTTCGCGCATAATGAATATCGCTCTAATTCCAAAATCAGAGTTGAAAGATCTTTTCTCACAAAATTGGATCGATCGCATGTCGTTCTTTACTGATTTGTTTTCTAGAATGATGTGTATCTGATGCGTTCTTTACTGCCAATTTTCTGGATGTTCAATTTGTTTCCTCCCCCATCATAGCTGCCTTTCCCTAGAGAAAGTAAAGTAAAAAATGTGGCAGACTATATAAATAAAGAGTGCAGTGAACTTTTTATTCCTGGGATGAATATAGTAGTAAATGAAAGCACAGTTGGATTAAACGGCAGAGTGCAATGGAATTACTAGAATCTACAGAAGCCCATCAAATGAGGACTTCGAATTTATTGCTTATGTGATTGAGAAACGGTTTATGTAGAATTATTTGTTCCTTACTTCGGCAAAAGTACTACGGAGAGTTTAGTTCGAATCATTCATAAAAAACTTATTTCAACTATTTCTATAAAAACCATAAGATTCAAATTTCGTGTTTACATGAATTTGTTCACAATTCTATATGAAAGGTACTTGTTATCATAACTACATACAATAACATTATTTCTTAATTGATTGTTATTTGTTATCTTTGGTAATAACAAAAACAAGCTTAACCATAAAAGTTTGTTTTAGCTTATAGCTGTTAAAAAAATTAAAAAAATAAAACTTTATGTCTAATGGACTATGATTTTTCTATAACATGTTGCTCATACAAGATTCAATTTATTTATTTTCATATTCTTCGAATCCGGCTGATTTTTCAAACCCGCCCCATTATATCGGTACGAGAAGTTATTGTATATGTAGATGAATAGGAGTGCAACACAAAACAACAGATTTCGTAGAAGGCAAGCGTTCATTTTTTTATGGTTATATGCTAGCTTAACCTGGCTTTTATTGGCTTAGTATTTATAACTCATTTTTGATTCTGATTCATGCTCAGTATTTTTGACTGACATTCTTATGTTTGATTCTAATTATAATGCAAACGAAATTTAGGACGTCTGTTTTCCACTCAAAAAATTTAAGATATGTATAGCGAACTAACGTATTAAAAATGTTGCTATATGGTCTTTTGAGTAATTGCCGACTAACAAATTGCTCGGTTTGGATTGAATTTGAATCTGGTGATGTTGCGACGTGTGAGGAAAAGTGAGGAGCACTTTGATGTTATTGACTGTCGCCGAAAATGCCCCGAAAGAGACGACGGCGATAATCTTCTGGCGTGACTGGATATAACCATCTTGTACTCGGTGTCGGTAGTAACGAGACATCTCTGGGTGCTGTCGGAGGTAGTGGCAAACCTGGTGGACTCCATGGATTGTCGGTTTGTCTTGACGAAGGATTCGGAGATGGCTATGGCTTGGCCGATTCGGTGTGGACCAGGTATGGTGGTGTACTCGGACAACGTTGCTTAATTGGTCACTAGGGTGTGTAATCAGGGCTTCCTATACGGGCCAGGTAAGCCTTAAGGGAGTCTTCCTTCTTCTTCTGCTGGCGTCCACCTCACTTTCTCATTGATGCCGTAGATGCACGGGGAGAGTTATGAAGTGTCTCGATGTGAGAGAGAATAGAATAAAAGAATTAGATATTGAAGGCTTGAAAGATTACTACCGAACTAATTAGGAGTGTACGTCTTGTTTACCTGAATTAAATTTAATTTTTAAAAGCGAAGCCTAAATAAATTATTTTTACTGGTGGCGCTAACTTTGTGTCCAATCAGATTCAGGAGTTCTAAATATAACTCACTCTGCGAGAATAAGTTTGTAGCTTATCAGAGTATTATTACTAGTAAAACTTTGCGAAAATGCTCACTCATGATCTAACAGAAACAAGACATGATCTAACGCCCTCATAGTTCATCTTAAACTCTTTAAAAGTCGTTTGCTAAAAAAAATACGATAGCATCGAAATGTTGAACAGACGCGATCACATAAAGTTCAATAACCTCAGAAAAGTTGTTTGTTCGAAATCGGAGGTAGTAAAATCTCTCTCTAGATGGGAGCAATGAACCCAAGTTCATCAACCTTACTAAGAGTTATTTGTGTACTTGAAATCGTAGATCGCCAAAGGCGCCATAAAAGAGAACAAAATGTGTAAGTTGATGCGAACACTACGTGGCTTTCTGCAGTCTGCCCTAGCTCTCTCTCTCTCTCCTCCCTCTGTAGGCTTGTGCTAGTTGTCGACGGCTCACTATACGCAGAGTTCAGTGACTGCTTGCAAAAAAACTTCTGTGACCATACATCGTACAACTTTTCTTTGTTCGAATTATATTGAATTAATTATCGATAAATTATTTATTTGTTTGATGGTTTGTGAATTGCTTAGCTGATAATTGTTTATTAATTACT
Source organism: Adranes taylori (assembly GCA_009867245.2). NCBI lineage: Eukaryota > Metazoa > Arthropoda > Insecta > Coleoptera > Staphylinidae > Adranes > Adranes taylori. Next base: position 11,493 of record WYDF02095760.1, on the reverse strand, counting down.
TGTTTTATATCATTTATCTTCGTTGGATGCTATATAGGATGTACCGATAACAAGTTTGTTGTGAAATATTTGATGTTTCTTTGAAAGAATGATTGATAATTTGAAGAAACCGGAAAATGATTGTTTTCAATTATAAATTTTCAGATATATTTTAATGCTTAATTTCAAACTTTTAATTACAATTGGTATGAGCATGTTATATTAATTTTGTTTTTGATAATAATTTTTCTTTCATTGTTTCTCATGTTTTATAAAATATAAGTTTACATTTGAAGGTGTGCTTAACCCTTCCTGTCCCGAATTGTTTATAAATTATTGTTTGTTCATTTTAACCCGATGGCTACAATTCAGCGAGACTATAGAATAACATACAATGTTGTAATTTTATAATTATTATTTGTAATTTTGGGTTGATTCCATATGGAATCAGTAAGAATAAAACAGTTTATACTTATAAATTTGTTTTCTAATGTGCATGCTTAAGCATTCTTTATTCTACGCGACCGAGGTCTTTGAAACTTTAAAATCTTAAGGTAAAAACTAAATATTCCTTAGAAAACTATTTACTTACTTTCTCCTTTGTGCAGTGACGTAGTTTTGTTGGAAGATTTTCCTACTTTTGGCAATACTACATACATCGTCATAATTCTCAAAGTTAGGTTTCGGATCAAATTAAGTAATTTGGTTTCAGAATATCCCGTTGCACACAGCGATGGCTTCCGCATAATTTCCCAGGTTTTTGATTCAGACCGGCATGCCAAAGTGATTATGATGTTTCACGAACCTAGCTTCATTCACTACAAATTTTTTTAAGAAATTTGTTGTCATCTATATGCTATATGCACTATTTCCATGATGTGTCTCAACTGCAAGTTCAAGATCATTACATTGCTCTATATGCTGCTGATAGCTGCAAGAGGCGTTCAGGAAAGAAAGAGGCTTTCAGGAAAGATGCCAAAGGCTCTCAAAGACATTCATGGCATCTTTGATCATCACTCTACTCTTTCGTTTACTCGCTTTCATTTGAAACGGTATTAATAGTAGAAAAGTGCAAATATTAAGGGTACACAATTTTTTAAGATATTGAAACTATCTAGCCCAACGTATGCTTTGATTACCTTTAAGCTAGGTACGATCAAGGTATTCGCAGATTTGGTTTGTTTGTAAAATCAATGTTGTAGCATTTAGATACATCAAGTGCAGGAAACGCTGGATTACGTAAGTTGCTGATAAGTTGCAGGCTTTACGGCAAATACCAAGCAGCAAGGCTGACTATTATGAATCAGAAGACCCTTACACCCACCCCTCAAGTCTTTTTCCTATCACCTCTCTATGTTTTTGTCAGTTTTTATCTTAGCATCATACGACTACGTTGGGACAGAAAGGGTTAAATAATTTTAAGAGTTTTTATTAAACGTTCTATTTGAATTAATTTTGCTTAAAAATAAATTTACTTAACAATAAATATACTTTTGACAGATTATAGATGTGATATTTGTTATCGGTCGTATAAAAGAAGATCATCTTTACGCAATCATCGAAATTACGAATGTGGAAAAGATTATAAATTTAAATGCAAGCATTGTTATTATACGACCAGAATAAAAGGAAATTTTAAGAGGCATATGATTATTTTACACAAAGCCAATTTGAAGCAGGCATCAGGAACTTTGTTAGAATAATGTTATAAGTATATTGTTAATATTATAATATCTAAATATATAGCGTAATTGTGTCTGAAATAAATTTGTTACTGTATAAATCTTCTATATGTATTTGCTTAAAATGCTGGTTTCAAAATTAATCCCCTTTTGATTGTGCCATTTTAAATGAATGCTCCTGAACTGATGGTTTGCATTATAATGACGGTATTTTAAATTTAAAACTTGAAAATTCACATTGTTCGTTAATTCACATTGTTCACGTTATGAATTAATGAAATTAAAACATTAATTCACATTGTTCACGTTGAATAAACGTTTCAAATTACGTAATTTGACAAGCATATTCAACGTGAACAATGTGAATCAAAGTGTTTATTCAAATTGTGGACGTTGAATAAAATGTTTAAATTACGTATAACAGATTGATTCAATATTGTTTACGCTGATTGAACTTTCCAAATTACGTATTTTGTAAAGTTTATTCAACGTGAACAACGCAAACAACTTGATTAAATGTGTATGAGGCGAATCAATAGAATTGTAAACATTTAATCAAGTTGTTCGCGTTGAAAATTGATTCATATTGTTCACGTTGAATAATCTTTTCAAACCACGTAATTTGAAAAGCATATTCAACGTGAAAAATGTGAATCAAAGAGTTTATACAAATTGTGAACGTTGAAGAAAATGTTCAAATTACATGTAACACATTGATTCAATATTGTTTACGCTGAATGAACTTTTGAAATTACGTAATTTGAAAAGGTTATTCAACGTGAACAACGCAAACAACTTGATTAAATGTGTATGAGGCGAATCAATAGAATCGTACACATTTAATCAACTTGTTCGCGTTGAACATTGATTCACATTGTTCTCGTTGAATTAATGTATTGACACGTAATTTGAAAAGTTTATTCAACGTGAAAAATTTCAATACGCACTTTGATTCACATTGGCCACGTTGAATATTCCTGTGAATCTGTCAGAAGTATACGTAACTTGAAAAGTATATTTGAACAATGTGAATCAAAGTTTTAATTTACATTGTTCACGTTGAATAAGTTTTTTAACATTCTTCACGCTGAATAAACTTTTCAAATTACGTTATTTGAAAAGTTTATTCAACGTGAATCAATGATCAATGCAAACAATTTGATTGAATTTGTACGACTATATGATTCGCCTCATACAGATTTAATCAAGTTGTTTGTGTTGAGCATTTATTCGCATTGTTCACGTTGAATAAACTTTCAAATTATCGTATTGATTCGCCTCGTACACATTTTATCAACGTGTTTACGTTGAATATTGATTCACATTGTTCACGTTGAATCAATGTGTTAAACACGTAATTTTAAAACTGTATTCAACATGAATAATTTGAATCAATGTTTATTTTCATTGTTTACGTCGAATAAACTTTTAAGATTACGTCAATTACGAATGTTGTTAAGTAAGAACGTGTGGATTCACATGTTGATTCACTTTATTTACGTTGAATAAACTTTTAAAATTTCGAAAATTTTACGTAAATTTTTAAATTAAACGTAAATTATTAAATTACTTAAACGACATTGTTCACATAACAACGTAAATAATGTGAATCAATTTGATGTGTACAATGTGAATCAATTTGAACAATTTGATTAAGTTGTACGAGGCGAACACTAAAATCGTACCCATTAAATTAATTTGTTCGCTTGAACACTGATTCACATTGTTTTGATTCACTGTGTTGATACGTAATTTGGAAAGTATATTCAACGTGAACAATGTGAATCAAAATGTTGATTCACTGAATATTGATTCAGAATGTTCACGTTGAATAAACTTTTCAAATTACATATTTGGTTGAAAAGTTTATACAACGTGAATAATGTCAATCAATGTATTGAGGAGCAAAAATGGATCAAACTGGAATATGATTAACTCGAGATTATACTTAAAATGTCAATTGAAATATATGCACATTTTTCAGAAATAGAAGAAAATAACTATGATTAACCATATTTCTACTTTTAACAGAATACAAATGTGAACTTTGCGATCGATCCTATAAAAGAAGATCCTCATTATACAATCATCAACATCACGAATGTGGAAAAGATTGTAAATACAAATGCAAGTACTGTTCCTATATGACAAGAATCAAAGGAAATTTCAAAAGGCATATGGCCATTCTACATAACGAGCCTTGTTCAGCTCCTATTAGTTCACTGGATTAATAAATATAATATGTTATTGTATTGCGTAACTCAATAATTTAATCTCAACTAAAATTACTCATTATTTATAAATACCTTTTGTAATTAAATCAGGTTTTTACATTTTATTAAGTTTGTTACAAAATGAATCTTATCAAAGCAGGATCGTAATTTCTTTACTTTTTAACTACTATGCTGCTTTTTATATTTTATTCTGTTTAATTGTAACATAAAATATGCTCGTGCATGCGATTATACAGGGTTGGGTTAGAAATTAGCATGTTCGTAATTATTATAATAAAGTACTTAATTTCTTATATGATAAACACAGAAAGGCAATAACAAGTTTTAAATAGTTTGTTTTATTGTTCTCTAGTATTTGTAATTTCGTAGGCGATTTTAATTTACTGGAATATGTTGTGAATTATATTGCAAAAATAGTTTGAATGTTCCGTACAATTTTCATAAGCAAAATAGCAAGTAAAGGTATCGAAATGAAGATAATGTGTTTTGTATTACTAATTGATCTTCTGATTGGATTTTTGTATTTTTCTTCGTCTTCTCCAGAGTGCCGGTAGACTTAAATGGATAAATGTTGTTAGTTGATCCAGTCATTGGATATGATGAAGATGTCGAAAATGTTGTGAAATGTATTATTGAAGATGCGATGAAATTTCATGACGTAGAAAATTAATTTGTGGTGATGTCGGATTTATTCGCTGTCGCCGAAGTAATAACGGAACAAGCGTCGATGATGCTCTTCTCGCGTTACTCTATAAAGCCATCCCTTGCCTGGTGTAGGTGGTAATGGCACATCAGCAGGAGCTGTAGGTGGTAGCGGTGAACCGGGGGGCGTTATAGACTCTTTTCTTGCTGCTTTATTGGCGTGGTTGCTGCAGGTATGTGTCAGCAGGTATGTTTGCTGCAGGTATGTTTGATCTCTGGCGTCCCCGTTGATATGTACTTGTTGTTTGGCATCTTCTGCCTCTTTTCCTTATTCTTTATTGCCCACCTCTTTCCTTTATTGAAGATCTAGGTACAAGGAAAGGGTATGAAATATTGATATAAGAGAAGAATTGAATATTAGATGATGTTAAGAGAATGAAAGATTTAGCGGAAAATTGCGAATGGATTGTGTATGTATGATTGAGCTGATTTGATTTGATTTTTAAATATTTAAATAAAAATGATTAATTTGTTTGTAGAGCTTCCTAGAACAACATCAGATTCCAATGTGCGATTTTATTGCTCGCCCTAGAGAGATAAGTTTGGTCATTTGATCATTGCTTAAGCTAGCGAAACATGTGCATTTGGTCACTCGTCAACAGCTAGTGTAAGACCCAAAATGCGTCTGAGGTACACTCGATTCAGCGGCTACACTAGATTCAGCGGATTATGCTGAATTTTCTGGGAAGAAGCTGCTCCTGATAGATCGGCTGGCCAGTGGTATTTTGCGCGTCTCGGTGACAAGATAGATATGGCCTGAAGGAAGTTTATGCTAGATAGTTTAAGCAGTCTACGCCTTCGACCAATCAAAAATGTTTTCCTGATCTGTTAACAAATTTAAAGATCAAAATTGCTCTCTTTTGTTGATAAAAGCTTAAGTGATGGAACTTGTATGCGTTAGTAGTAGAAGTTCTACTCCACCAAAATCCTAGAAGCATTGCATTAAAAACGCCTTCTGCTAAAATGCGTTGAACTGATATCCAATCAAATTTGTCTAAAGCACAAAGGGCGTCAAAGCCGCCACTCATTTGAAAATGAGTGGCGGAAAAATTCGTTAACGCTTTTTCCAGTAAAAATAATAAAATCGCGCCCGCAAAAGAAATACAAGTCATAAAATTTAAACTAATAATAATAAAAGCGTTTGTAACAAAAATCCCCTGATACTCAAATATTCTATACGTGTGAAAAATGCACTCTCATAAATTTATATGATGCCTCTAGGTTTTGGCGAAAGATCTTACACGTTGATATTTTGCATATGGATAAGTATCTATATATTTTCTATGCAGGTCGGCTTTTGTTTCATAATTATATTTTGCTCACATCTTGTTATTGGGATTTGGATTTTATTTTTAAACTTATGATGAGTTTTTAATATTATTTATTATTTGATAATTAGTTTTTACTAGACTGATTTACTAGCGGATTACTCATTGAATTGATAAATTTTTAGAAAATAGCCTATTGTAAGCGTTAACTAATGGAATTAATGATTTGCCATTTCCTTATTTTTTCTTGAATCCTACTCATAATTTCTACCCGCTCGCCCGCTCCTTTCTTTCTTTTCCAAACACACTCTTCAATTCTCTGCTAATTCTTTTTCAACCTCATATCACTCCATTCGTTGTTTTTACATTTTTTCACCTTGTGGTCCCAGTTTTCTCCACAAATCTTACATATTTTTCTACTCTCATCTATCCCGTATCTAGTTTCCTTCTCTTTGCTTCTACGTCTGAATCTCACAATTAGTCTCTTAAATATTCAGGCATATTTAACTCAGATTTTATCCACTTATACCCTTTATTACACATGCTATTTTTATTCTTTCATCCCTCTTTCTTTTCTACATTCTTCATTCTCTCGTCCACTTTATTAGTCATGCCTTACCCATTCCTTACTCTATCGTACCACCCTATTCTTTTATATGCTTTTTTATCCTCAGAAACCATTCGTTCCTACATATCACGCATATCATTCTTTCTATTGCCCCCACCCTCGCTTTCTTTACAATTATCTCAATATGCTCCTTACAAGTCCTATTTTGCGTCAACATATATCCTACATTTTTGTATTATTTAACCATTTCAAAATTATCTTTTTTTCCGTCCTCCTTTCTTGCACACCATCACTTTTGTCTTTTTCACATCAATTCTAAACCTTTTCTAACAACGCATCCATCATTTTTTCCTTATTGCTTGCCAGACAAATTATATTGTATGAGTAACTCATTGTCCATAACCCATTGTCCATTTTTTTTCTTATAGTTACTCCCTCCGAATCTCTTTTTTCTAGCACCTTTTCCAAATCAGCTATGTAAATATTAAACAAATTTCTACATATTGGACAACCTTGCGTTACCCCCTTATTTATTTTAAACTTTTGCTTCATTCCACTTATCATTCCTCCAGCTATCCAATTATCTCTATTTTCTCCCACAATTTCCCTCTTATTAACATATCAAAAGCAGATTTTTTATTTAAAGCAGAATTTAAGTCTACAAGCAACACATTTTTCTTTTCACCTTTTTCCTGTTATATTAAATAATTTAACGTCACAATGTGCCTGTAGTACCCATACTTTTAACAAACCCTGTATACTTCTTCAACCCCATTAAAAAACTCCCCTCCAACTCCTGTTCTATAGTCCCTTTTCTGTCACCTCTTATTCCAGATTTTGCCCCTATCCTTTCGTTCTCATTTTCTGGTAAAGGTCGAATTTCGATTGGTTATAATTTTGGTCTGTACTTGGTCTGTAATTTTGGTCTAATTTTGGCTTGTAGAATACGGATAGCAGACTGACGGGTCTGTGGTTCTCCGTTCTCGGACGGCCGCATTTTTTGAAGAGCCGCGCGGCCGCGCTTTGCAGTTTTCAGTTGCTTTTCCATCAATCGCTTTTAACTCTTCGAATTCTACATTCTGGCCTATCTGTTGTTCTTTTTGCGGCTGATCTAGGTGTGGAATTGAGTAAATGTATTGTCTTTGGTAGAAGTTCTGGATGATCACCGTGATCTCTACTACAATGTCTCCTTGGTCATTCTTCATCTTATGAATTATCATCTTCCCTTTTGATAGGCGGGAGGGCAGGACTCTCATATTGCAGAACTCTCATGTTGTTTTCTATGGTTTCCTTGATCATTTGTGTGTTATAGGATCTTTTGTCCCTTCTAGTGACTTTCTTCATTTTTTTATTTACGTCTTTGTACATCCAGAAGACTATCTAGCGTGTTACAAACTAAAATCTCACATGAGGTTGAGCAACTCTATCAGACTTCTGACTCCTGCCACAGTCAAAACCAGAATAATGCGATTGTGAGGTTCTCAGTCACTTCAGCAAGCAAGGCGTTTTAGATTATGTGACTGTATTTTCCAATACGGTGTCAAATATTTTTTATGGGCCCTATTAAAAGATTAAGAACAAGGTGTGATTGAATTGATTTAGCTTCTGAGTCTGTAAAAAATTATTAAAGAATATAGGAAAAAGTTAAATCTGTTTGAACTAAAAAGTACAACACTTTTGAACATTAGTTCATTCTGTATACCAGAGTTTCCCAACCTTCTTGCGTCGGGATTCCCCGGGTTATAATTATATATTTTCCGAACCTAATCTAACCTACGAGCGTAGGTACGTCGCGGTTGAAGTCGAACGCTGGATGGGCCGGTGCAAGCTAGACTTGTTTGGACATGTTAGAAACAACAATCGAATGGGAGAATTGGTGACTGAATTATGCCTCCCAAGGGAGGCGTGTCCAACTGGTTGGGAAGTCTTGCTGTATACAAAGAAAACTTTGAAATCCATATTAGTGAAACCCAGAGCTAATCAATGGTATTCTGTCACGAAAGCTTACTGGGAATCCATGGTACTTAATGAAAAAAAAAAATGGCCAATCTATTCAAATTGCTGCAATATATTCTTTGTAATATACGCATTAAGAAGATGATAAAATTTGGTTTATTGTTCTTAATATTTATAATTTCATATGTATGGCTCGATTCGCGATTTTAATTTATTGTCGATGTAGAGCTTCTATTTATAATTCAAGATTTTGTTAAGATGGTTCACTTCCATTATTAGAATAGCAAGTAAAAAGTAGCGAACTAAAGATAAGTTGATTTCTGATATTGTTTTGTTCTTCTGATTGGATTTTGGCTTCTCTCCTGCTTCTTCTCCCCGGGCATCGGTAGAATTAAATGATTGAATGATTAATGGTTATCGAAGATATTGAAGGTTGTTCCAGCTAGTTAGCATGACGAAGATGTGAAATCCTTGACGGAATAATTGTCGGTGGTGAGCTTCACGTGTTTGTGGTGTTCTATCTCTGTCATCCTCGATGTCTCGGTGCGTTGGGCGGTTGGCTTCCCTTTTCCTCTGATGTTCATCTCCTTCTTTTCGCATTGACAAAGTAGTTTGTTAGGGAAGGTTTATAAGTTTAAATAAATTAAGCGATTTGTCGCTGGCGCTTACTTTCAACAAATCAGATTCGAGACTGCGATTTTACACTCGGTGTTCAAGAATAGTTTGATCACTTAATGGTGAATTATTCTGATCGGAACGTGTGAAGGTCCTCACTAGGAGAAGATCAGTACGAGTCCCAAAATGCGTCTGGTGAACGATGACTTAAGTGGGTTCTTTTATATGCTATTAGCCGAAAATAAGTCACTTCTGGTCGTCAGCTGGACCGTGGCACTTTTTGCCGGCTTGCTTGGGCGTCACTTAAAGGTAATTTCTGCTAAAATCTTTAGGAAGGTAGAGCACTATCAATGAAAAATCATTTTTTGTCCGTTAGAAATCTTAAGGAACAACATTGCATTACCTTCCTGTCGAAATTCCATGAGGGCATAAGTTGTTCATCAATCAGAGTAAAGGCAAGTGAAGAATTGTTAAGAGTTACCCTCTCAATTATAAAAACAACTAATAGGAAGAATAGCTTATAGACACGGAAGCAACGTTTGCAATTTGGGAAATAATAATGATAAATGCGTTTGTATGAAAAAACCGCGGTTTTGCTGCCACTTATGAAATAATGCTTCTTGATGTATATGTATGTGTAAGCTCACTTCCTTGCACCAGTCTGTATCAACCTAACGAAATAATGCATTTATCGTATGAATTGTGTGCGAGTGCCTTCTTTCGCAAGTGCCAGCCGCGTGATGGCTAAATTAACACGCATAATCGATTTCGCGATTCGAATTAATGCTTTTCACGCCGTTAGGGTTAAACAAATAAAATTCTCTCTCGTTAATTATATATAATTGAATTAAATTTAATTGGTCCATTTATATTATCCTAGACGATTAATTATTATGTTAATTAATTAATTGAATTAATTTACATTGGTTATGTTAATCCAACAACAAACCAAAATAAATGTGCAAAACAGTTTTGTTTTATCAATTCTGTAGTTGCAGACTATTCCTGCAGCCTGCAACTACATTCTCGTTCTAAAACGTTACGATGACGTCACGCTGTTATTTGTGAAGTCTGTCATAAATAGTTTGACAGCTGTCATTTGAAAATCCAAGATAGCGGCTACCAGAGCATTTTTGGTTTGGGATTTGGGAGTTCCTATTTTTTGAATTTTTGATAAAACTAATTAGATTTGGCGCGAAATTTGAAATTTTTGTTGGGCATGGGCCGGGGATCGCACCGCAGTCTGCTTCTGATATTTCATGTATACATAAATGGGTTCTGGTTATTATTATGTATGTCACAAATATTTATTATACTTCCATCTGTTTAATTTATTTTAATAAATAATTGAATAAAAAGATGCTGTAGTTAGTTCGTTTTTTTTTGTAGGTGAGGACATACGTTACTATTGTCCGAACTGTAAAAAGAGCTATAAGCATAGTCGTCATCTAACCAGCCATTTGAAACATGAATGTGGCAAAGCACCTCATTACACTTGCAATTTATGTTTCAGAAAATTTCATCAACAATATATGCTCAACGCTCATCTTAGAGCTGTACATAAGTATTATTTATATCTGAATGTCTAAATGTATTACCTCTAAATTATTTTCCTTTTAGATTATCATTGCCGATACAAAATCGTACCAGATTATTATGATATTCCTTTATCCAGCGGCTGCGCCAAATATTTCAATACATCTAAATTTGTTTATGTTAATATTATTAAATAATTTCAAAATAATTATTTTAATGCCATACATGATATTTTTATTATAATCTTATATCGTAAAACAGATTATACATCTAACTTTATTAAACGGATTTGGGTTAAAGTGCCAAAACGAAGTGATTTTTCAACTATAAATTTAATACTTGTGGTAGATATTAATAAGGACTATCATATTTATTTATTGCATTCAATCATATTTATTTATAGCATTTATTCATACTGAAATATGGGCTTACGTGATTAACCAAATATTGATATTTTACAGAAAAGAAGGAATATTTAAAATTTAAGCAACATATAAAATATATACAATAAATAGAAAAGAAGAAATACATATTTAAACATAAGAATATTTTTTTTAGATCCCAAAACTTATCGTGTTCCTAATAAATTTTTTTATCAGTGTCCGAAGTGTCCAAGTAAATACAAATACAAATATAACTTGAAGAAACATATGACTTATAAATGTGGACAGGAACCTCATTTTATATGTTTGTTATGTAGTTTTAAATCCCATCATAAGTATGCCTTAAAAGTACATTTAGCCAATTTACATCATGTCTTTTAAATTTAATATGTCAATATTTATAATTAGAAATATAAAAATATTTTAACTTTGAAATATTTGTTTCATTTGCGAATTATCATAAAGGAGAGTATACATTTTTGGTGAGTACACATTGTACAGGGTGGGGCGTGGTTACTTCCTTATTTTAAAAAATCATAACACAGAAAGTATTGGCAATATCGATTTAAT
>WYDF02095749.1:0-10771 GCA_009867245.2 Adranes taylori | reverse complement strand
TATATATACCAGTGTTGCTTAGAAAAGGCATAATAACGTTGACTTGAGTTACTCATTATTCCGTTTATTTTTTATGAATTAATCAATTCTAAAATAACATGAAATCAATACAATTATATGCCACCTGACTCAATATTCCATTTATTTTTTATTGTCTTTCCACAGATTATCTGTTTAACTATATTATTTTAATTAAAGGTATTCAAATCAAAATGAGTCTTTTACTTATCTAATGCTTAATAAATTAACTAAATATTCACTGGTATCTATGCTCGAAAGCTTATAAATAATTTTCCAAAATTTAAGTCGAAACCGCGGTGGGGACAATATGAACCCCCACTTCTATGGTTTTTTTTTCAATATATTCATTAGCAAAAGTTTTATTACCTAAGTTTCATGAACCAAACTTGACGATAGTGTAAACACGATAAGAATAGCTAAATGTCCTCAAATCCTTGCATGTTATTTTGTACACACAAAGGCAAATGGTGAGCCAATAAAAGTAAAGGATATAATGAAAATGCTATTATTAGATATCAATTAACCAAGACATTTACTCTAATACTTCCTGAAAGAGGTATCGCAATAATAAGAATAAGTCATAAACGCACCATGTGAGATATCGCATAGTAATACTTCATCAATTCTTCCCTATTACACGTTAGTCATAAAAAGGTTGATACATTTTATCGCCTGTACGTTGGAAACAGTTGGATGATTTGCATTAGTTCCAGTGTATCACTGAAAGACCAGAGCTACAATCAAGTAAATACAAGATGGGACATATAAACCTTTCCGAATTTCGCCAAATCAGTGTTCGAGCTAGGTAGGAGGTAGAGTAATAGGGATAGAATTTCGTTGCGTACTCATCAACACATTAAAACGAACACAACATAACGAAGACACATTGATAATCAATCATCGTTTACGAATTTTGAACATTCTTTACTCGAATTATCCTATTCCCTTTGCTTTCGTGGTGGAAGAGTTTAATTCTCCGATCAAAAACCAAGCAAGCACTTTCGCACTCACTTTGCTCCTGATCACATTTCTACTGGATAAAAAGTTAGAAATTGGGAATCTTAAAAACACATGTGCATTAAAAACAATCCACCTACTTTGGAGACTTACTGCAACTTTTAAACATGCTCTTTAAAGACAGTATATTAAAAATTTAGATTTAGTACAGTATAGTAGAAATTATTATTCTATCAATTTTAAAAATTCAATGTATGTATACCTGTAATCTTTTGACTAAATAAAGATACTACTATAACGTTACCAATATATGTGACCTGAGTGTGGGCAATCTCCCAAGCCGTACGGAAGCACGCCTCTGCGGAAGCACGCCTCTGCACTAGGACTATCTGATTATAGTATTAGAAGAATCCTTCACAGGGCTCTCAAGAAGCCATCATATAGGGTACAGATAGTTGCTAGAGTTAGGCGGAAGAGATTTAGAAACCCTGACAAGTTTGTGGAACAATTTTTGCAGAGTATTCGTCTTACAGTGGGCTGTAGTTTCCAGTATTGGGCTTAGAATAGCTTTTAGATTCTTCACCAACGATATGAAGCCGCATCGAAAAAATGAAATTATTTTCTGGACATGATCTCACCCTCGAAATGCGAATGGTGAAAACTTTTTTAGTATAGTTCCTTGGACTGGTTGAGATGTAGATACTGACAAATGCTCAAACTAAGATGGAAGGACCAAATAACAAATGGCATAGCCTATCAGAATAAACAAAAGTAAGAAAGTCCTAAATACCATACAATCAGAGAGTCAGAATACATCTGGTGGTCCGAATATATATCTTACTTCTTATTCTGTAGGGCAAAATTTATTTATTTATTTGAAAAAGACACGGGTAATGGAATACATAAAAAACTTAAAATATAAATTATAATTAATGATCTATAGGAAGTTTGAAATATACGTAGGATCAGTTTACATATTAGCATATCAATGCAACCATAATAACAGACTTCGTACGTCCCCCTAAAATGTTCCAAACTCACTCAAAAAAATTCCAGATCTCGAAAATGTTTATAGGCTTCGGTGCAAAAATATTTAGGGTTTGTACTAACATAGAATCCCAATTGGGAGATATATCATTTATAGCAGTCAAAAGCCATGTTCTTAGCTTGAGATCTTAAACTTACAAATATACATAGTCAGTTAGAGATTTGGCGATTTTGGAGATTTCATTTTCCACTTTTTCAGTTCAAGAGAAAAACATTTTGGAAAGCTGGAACTAAAGTAATTTGAGATACGAACAAAATTATCAATGGCAGTATAAATAATGTCATAAAAGATAGTAATACACTCATTAACTGATATGATCAAACATAAGTTCCTAATCGATTTGATCAAGATACTTATTTAATTGGACATAATTCGCTTTTTTGAAATGGAAATAAAAGTTATTAAACCTTAGGAAAGAAAGAGACGTCCTGTCGGTGTCACCAAAGTTAAGATCCAAGGATAATGCAGAATGATAGCTATCAGATATAATAAGAGGTAAATCAATTCTGTTACATACAAGTCCAATGTCATTACAAAACACCAAATCAAGAACAGAACCCTTCGAGTTGTAACAAAAATTGTTTTGCAAAAGATTCAGAAAAGCAGTCCTGTCATTGGAAGCGGGAGATATTGAGTATTGCTGACCACCACCGAGCCAAGATCATCATTATACTACACACAATGTCACCTGTGATAATAATTTTATTGAGTTCTGTAAGATGAATTACCGATCCAAGTGTACTACAGTGTGCATCATACACAGATGAGGCTGGAGGAATATAAACTGATCCAACAAGAATTCTTTCACTACACACTACAAAAAGATTACTATAAAAATCTGCTCAATTCCTGAAGCATCAGGAAATATAGTTGACCTGATACACTTCTTTACTGCAATTAACACGCCACCGCCTCTTTTCTTGACATTACTTGATTCGTCTCTGTCTCTTCTGTATATTTTGTAATTATCCAAATCCAGTTCACCATTTTTAATTTTACTGCACACCCATGTTTCGGTTAAGCAAATTACATCGAAATTGGAGATAACCACATTTTGTTGAAACCACTTACGTATTCAAAACCCATGATTCTTAGTTTTCCTGACGTGCATTGACTTTAAAATACAATTTTAAGAATGTTACTGATGTAACGCATGTTTAAATTTAATTCGTCATTTAAGGATCTCGCCTCTCCGGTTTTCCAGGTATTTTCTTTGGGATATTGTTTGGTCTACATCAATTTTAATTGTATCGGCCTTGTTCCTGATGATATTAATGACAGAATTAGAGTCAGATAAAATAATTTTCATAGACCAGTACTTTCCTGAAAGCTACATATGCCCACCCGGATTACTTTGCGTACTCTAAAAGGTTTAATCGCAGCCCTGAAATAACAAATTATTTGCAATTGTTAGATCATGTTTAATACGTTGCGTCAAGTCTCCATCATTGAACCCATCAGCATTATGTACCATAATATTGGATGCTCTAGCGCACCCAAGGGGAGGGGGGGGGGAGGGCTTAGAACACCCCGAAAATCTTTTACCATTGTTAGTAAGTTTAGAATAGTCTAGTCTTTTAACAACAAAAAAAATGGAACCTCCTCCCCGGAAAAAAATTTCTGGGTGCGCCAGTGATTTGATGAATGCATTTGCCGTTCATGTAATTCCTCTATTACAGTTCTTGAATAACTACAGACGAATTGTTTTCAATGTTTACATTGTTTAGTTTGTTCTCTAATTGTTGGAACCTATTATTCAGAGCATAAATAGTATTATTTTGCGATTCAATTTTACTGAGTAGATTGATATAGCTCTCAGTGACTGATATCTTGACATTATAAGCTGGACATTTAAGACATTATGACTGAGACTCAGTTATAATGTCCAACTTGGCTATAGCATCATCAATCGTGTATGTACTATGTGAAAATTGAGTGTTGCGGTCGTGGCTGTAAGTAAACATCATTCCGATCAACACTGTATGGTCATCATAAATTACATGATCAGCGACGATCTATAACTGCCATAACACAAGAAAGAGTAGTAAGAAACATTTTCTTGCTGTTGTTGCTTTGTTTGTTCCTTTTATACCAGACTTTCAACTTGCAATTGAAAATTCGTAAAAGCTTTTTCTTATATTTTTAGTGCATATTAAATGGTATAATGTTCATGAGTTCTAAGTTATATAAATATATATTTTTATATACATAACATAAAAAATAATGTTTTATGGAACGGAATGTTTTCTTTGTGCTATTTCAGGTTTGATTTTTGAATGCTGAAATTACGTAATATAAAAGAGGGATTTTAGATGTTTTGTTATCATCTAGAACTCCTAGCTTGGCAGCCAAATTTTCACGACTTAATCTATCATTATTTTGTCCACTTTCTGAAAATAAAAGTAAATAGATGTATAAATGTGACTTCATCTTAAACGGAGCCAAGTGACCAATTAGAAAGTATGTTAAAGCCACACACAACACTAAATAATTATAAAGAACGTGTTCGAAGATTTTCGAGAAACACTATTGTACCCATATTGATGAAAAACTACATCGAATTCTTATTGTAATGAAGGTAAATTGAAAATAACAGACTCTCATTCTTCCTCTATATCCTTGAAATAAATAATATTGCACGCACTTGAGAATGGAACATTCAAGTGTCTGAAATATGGCAATAACCAAAGAATCTAGAAGCAAGCACAGGGATCAGAAGCAAACACCTTACCAGAAGTCATGTCTTATACAAACACACAGATCCACCCACAAACTACAAAGCAAAATAGAAACAAAACAACCATCAAATGCAATAAGCCATTAAATAATAACAAAAATTGGCAATCACAAACAAAAACAAGTCATGTAAATATTTCTTCCATACGCATTCAAACAACCGCCACCAAAACAGGCACCCACTAACAGTTGTCCATATTCATAAACACATTTTATATGATTGAATAAAACTTTATTATTTTTGTTATATATCAGAAATACATATTTTAGAGCCCTGAATATGACGGGAACTAGCAAAACCGAAACGTCGCATTTTGTAGTATTAAACAATTGTGTTGACCAAATTCGCACGACTATGAAATAAGATTATTTTTGGAAAAATTGCTTTTTATCACTACATACAGTATTCTCGAGAAAGAACCAATGTTTTTATTATTATTATTTTATTTGACACAAGAAAGCGTAATAGAAATAAAATAATACCTGAGGTAATAATTTGTTCTGTGTAAATATATCCATTCCAAATTAAATATTCTCTAATAAGTTCATTGATGAGTCTTGTTTCTTCTGGAACTGTCGTTGAAAGTACTGACGTATTATTTTTATTCAAAATTGACATGACCGCTGCTCTCAGTTCGGCTTTAAAATGGCCCAATCTTCCATCCTGACTTAAAGAATCTCTAACAGCTGTAAAAATACGAAATTTTTCGAAAAATTCTAGGATAAAATTTGAAACTATTAATACTATGAGTCTATTGAATAAAAAGAACTATTGGTTTTTACTTCCTCCTATTTAAGTAGTTACTTAATATAAATTGAATAAAAGGCCAATAACTACTTCTTGAAAAAGAGATTACTTATGGCAATAAGCAAACTACTCTGGTTTCAAGTAATTACTTAAAAAATAAGGATTTACATACAGTTTTCCAGTACTAACTTATTTTTATTTGAATAAAAAAAAAGAATTATCTTAAATCAGTCAGTAATAACTTGATGATTATTAAGGTATCTATAAAGCATACTTTTTTCGCGACGCTAATTGTTAGTAAATTATTTTTGTTGTTAACATGGTGGACTTTATAAATGTTCGTAATAGGAAGAACTACAGGGAAAGAAGAAGCACCAGCCCCAGCAAATCTAAGGTCTTGTTGCGTTTTGAAAGTGAAAATGTAGACTATCTTGCACATTATTTTTTACCAGAGGTAGATGAATCCAGAGGATGCCAGATATTTCTACGATATGTCAGTGATACCGGATTTCAAACAGGTATTGGTGAAGATATTGGCGTTCATCACACAGCAGTATGGAAAATTATAAATAACGTAGCTGATAGTATCTTCGAAAAATCCCCTCACTAGAGAAAATTTCCATCTAATCTAGATATCATGGAAGAAGCAAGAAGAAAATTGTCAAATCGATTCCAAATTCCTACAGTTATTGGTGCACTAGATTGTACTCATGTTTAAAACCAAATTAAAAACCACCACAATTTGGCAATGATTTTATTAACTGACCAGGGTTTTCTAGCATAAATGTGCAAGTAACTTGTGATGCAAATGAAATGATTACAAGTGTAGACGCTCAATGGCCTGGAAGTATTCACGACTCCAGAATTTCGAGACAAAGTTCCATACATGAAATTATGGCAAGATTTCAGGGTAATTTCTGCCTTCTTGGAGACAGTGGATATGGAATTGCTCATTGGCGTTTAACACCTTTCAAAAATGTTCAACACCAAAACGAAGAATTATTCAATATCACTCACTCCAGGGAAAGGGTAGTAATTGAGAGAGTTTTTGGACAACTAAAGCAAAGGTTTCCTATTTTAGGACACAAAATTAAAAAATCTTTGCCAAATGTTCCAAAAATTATTGTTTGGTGTATTGTTTTACATAATATTAGTAAGCATCTACGGGATGATTTTGAGTTTGCATCAGATGGAATGGAAAATCCGGAGGACGATTACATGTATTACGATGAAATAGAAAACGATAAAATTCGTCAATGAGGCACTGACAGAGGTCAAGCAATACTGGAGACAATGTTTGGTGATAATATTTAAAATATAACTCAAGTTACCGTTGGGACCCTTGTTGCCTTCTCTTTCTTCCAAAAAATGTAGACAATGATGAGACTTGACTCTTTAAAATAAGATATATATTCGCTAGCTAGCATATAATTTTCATGACCACTTCTTTTGCCAACAGAACAAACAATAGAATAAACTTTTATTTATTTGCTTTATTATATTTTAAACATTTAACTAAAAAGAAAAAAAACCATATTAGAGAAATAGTTCTTAATGTAATTATACATACAAAACAGAAATATATATTTTTAAGTTACAGGTTAGTGGTTCACTACAAATCTATAAATTCTCATATGCAGCTTCATTCTCTTTCTTGTCTCCCATAATTAGTTTCGGGATTATGATATTTGTCAGGTTTGGCATATTTGTCAGTCTGTCTATCTCGAGTTGTTTCCTTTTTGCTAGCAATCTAGCGACTTGTAATTGCTCGAGTAGAACAAGTCTTTACAGTTCTTGGGTTGACAAATTTTTTGTTTCTTGAGTTTCTTGCTTGAATATTATTTTCTGCGGCCGCATTTTTTCCATAATAGGTTAATTAGGTAAATTCAATAATTGTGTATCCATATTAGTTTCCGTATAGTTTTGTGAAGTGTTTGGTTTTTCATTCTGTTCCAGTAGATAAGGTGACCATTTATATTTTTCCTAAACGCGTACATTACGTAAAAATAAACAAAAATAATGTAGTTATTTTATTTCCATAAAATACTGGTTTAAATAACATGTCAAATGTTACACATAATACATATTTTATATTATTTATATATTGTTCAGCTGAATAAATTTTTTTCAGGATTGCTTCATATTTTTCAATTATATCGGCAAATTCAGTTCAGTTTACATTTCGTAAATTAAATTTGACTGTTAAAATGGAAGACAATGAATTAACTGATAATCGCGATTTTTTTTTCAGTTCAAATATCATTGGCTATTGAAAACCGTCTCTCCACTGAAGCATTTGTATCTGGCAAACTAAAAGCTGCTTCGACTATTTTTAAAATATTTAGAAACTGAATATGACGGGTTATAAAATGGGAAACAAATTCAACCCATCGTTTATCTGGTGCGATTGCTTTCAAATGCCATTCTGAATATTTTTTTTTTCTGTGCAGGACGAATTCACTCTGTGAACTTCATTGAATAATTAATTGTCGTTGATCTCAAATTGAAATAAATTCTTCAAATAAGAAATTATGTCACTAATTTGTTCCCATTTAGCACATTTTCGTGTAGTAATGACCATGCGAATACATCTACTTTAAAATGTTGAGTCCATTTTTCTACGTATTACAAGCAATTACAGTAGAATCTGTCAACTTCCTGCATAAACTTTTTCTTAATTTCATTATTTGATTCTTCAGCATTTTACAATAGTTGGGTAACCATAAGAGGAAGAAACTGTTTGTCTTTTCTGATTACAATTTGTTCTTTTAAATCTTTTAATATGAGCGCAACTTCAGCAGCAGACATATCGTCCCTTTCAATTTTATTCACAGTATTGTGAAAAATTGTAGCTTGACCGTGAATAAATAATAACAACATCTCACTCATTTCATTATTGACAAACGAATATAAGACTTTTCGGCATTCGTCGATGCTGAGAAAGTATGACTTTAATGGCTGATACAATTTTAAAACTCTTTCAATTGCCGGAAGTAAAGCTAACCAACGAACTTTCGAAAAGCCTAGCAGTTTTTGGTATTCAACGCCAGCTTCTTCACAGAAGTTTTCCATGAAGCCACTCTAACAGTGAACCGATGGAAAAATAAATAAATTTGAGGAATGATCATTTCGACATCAATTGACATATTTGATGAGGCAGTATTAATTGCGTTAGATAAAATGTGTATCCAATAATGTTTCGTTGTAATTTTTGAATTGATTGTTTGTGAACATTATTTGTTCCACGTCGCTTCAATCCACCAAAATTTAAGTTTGTGTTGCCTGCAGAAATAGCCAATATTTTATTACAAATTTTAAAATATGTTCGGACAAATACAAGGCCGTTTCACTTGTAATTGACTCTATATTTAATAATTAAACTTTGACTCCCTCTTCGATATCAAAATATCTTATCAGAATTGGATACAATTTGATTTCGTTATGATTTAATGCATCGGAAAGCAAGGTAACATATGAGGTTTTTGACAGATCATTTTCCAAATTATCGCAAAAGTTTTTGAACACATTGATAATAATTGCTTCACATTTTGTTCGAGCACAACTAAACATTTGGCTATAACAATTTTGATTAGTTTTGAGGTGCAATCGGAGCTTTGGAAGCTATGATTATGTTTAATTGTGTGGAATGCAAACATTCCTTCTTGAATTGCCATCAACTTTACAGATTGGCCATAACTCAAACTTCTTAGAAAGTTTGTCATTTTCTTGGATGATGACGAAGCATCTAACGCAGATTTATGCTTACTAGTTTTACAATGGTCCTCAATAGCTGATCGGCCACAACTCCCAATATCAAATTGACCGGAACAAATAGTGCATTTCACCAATTCCTCTTTTATTTGCCTTTGTTTAATTTGTCCCCTCATTTTATCTGCAACAATAAAATATTATTTAAATTAAATAATAAATAATATTATTTAATTTAAAATATTATTTAAATTAAATATTATTAATTAAATTTTAATTATTAACCCTTTTGTTACGGCAATTTTTAAAATCACAATGTACGTACGGCGTTTTTTGAAAATTGAAAACAAATTTAAGAACGTATGCATACGTTTTGATAATAAATCATATTTATTTAAATTATATTATAAACACTTACCAATAGTAATTTTATAAACAAAAGAAGAGAACGAATGTAGTATAAATAAAAACACGTCTGTTGTTTTATAGAATGCAAAAAACAAATGATGTTGACGATGCGAGTGATCGACGAGTGGTGATCACATATTAAAACATATAAATACGTTTGCCGCAACTGGTGCGTCACTTTTTTTTCTAGTTTGTACACGTTTGTAGTATGTTTAAAAAAGAGTATGCGACGGAAATTTTATAATTTCTTTGAAAACGGTATAAATCGCGTACACTGTCAATCTGCGTACAGTGGGTTTCAAACGTTAGCAGTACGCGGTAAACGCTTACATATGGTCACTTTACAATAGAACATGCACCACGAAGTTTTACAAGGGCTGGATTTTTTTTCGTAATTCTAAAGTTCTAAAAACTCTTCTTCCCATTCATGTAGTTTAATTTTCTTGTTGCCGATTACATTTTTATCGGTTTTTTTTTTCTTTACCTCTGTTTTCATATTATTGAGAATTTTTTTCAACTTCTCAATAGTTGCATTTGAACCAGAAGTTTGATAAATTCCTCTTTGACATCTTTTCTTTAGCTTGAACTATGTTAGGAACGATTGATTTATTCAAAACAACCTTGTGACGTTTTAGTAACTTACCAAAGATCAATCGGTGACCGCCAGATTTTACCGGCAATACTTCCTCACTCGAAGACATGATTGCAGCGCTACAGATGGATACACTTATAATAGACAGAATACACACCGTTTAAACCTGAAAAGCGATGTTTACTTGCAGTTGAAAACAAATTTGTTACGACTAGTATAAATTTCTGTTTACAACAAAAAAGAAAGAAGTAAATACTTATAACTATTAGTATTCTTCAAAATTACGAAGATTTTTCCGGTATTTACTTTTAAGAGAGATCTAGTTTTTATTCAAATTAAAATATCTAATATCTTCTACTTAGAAGATTTAGCTTATCGTTATAAGTTATTACTTGTAAGGCAATACTTTTCTTTATTCAATAGACCCAATAAAAAAAACTTTTCTCAGTGTGTAGTGCAACGTGTTCTTTTCATTCACCAGTGGCGTAACTACAGGGTGGCAAGTCGGCAAAATGCCACGGGCCCCCAGCCGGAAGGGGCCCCCGGTCAGAGG
>WYDF02095738.1:0-10772 GCA_009867245.2 Adranes taylori | reverse complement strand
TAAGAAACAACTAAAAAAAAACACGAAGCACAAAATTAAACATTGAAATTTTTATTCTTGTATAATTGTCGTGCGATTAAAATATGCACATAACAAACAAATAGAATCTAAAGCATTGTCGTAGAGGGTATTTTTAATTTTTGTGCATATTACACTTGCAGACCAGAACGCTCTCTCTGATTCAACATTAATAGGTTTTATTGTAGCGAGAGTAAATGTTAATGCCCTTCCTCGGTGTCGTAGCATATATTTTACGAAATTCTTATGCATTCTGTAAGAATTGCATATCCGACGATTTTTGAAGAGCTTCTTCTGTCAGAGAATTACGTTTGCATGAGTAATTGAATAATTAAATGAATGATTGAGTGATATTGGTTATTTTTATAATCGAGTATACGAGTACTTTTTCGCTCGAGTGATCACAGTTCACAACTGTAACTTCTTTATGTTGGAGAAATGCCGCTCCGTTCGCCACCCGTAGCGAGTGTTGAGAGGGTGTGGATCGATTATGCTACACTAGACATGTTCAGACATGTGTAAGCACGTCTGAAGAATTAATAAGAATATAATATATGTCTTTCAAATTATCGAAATTACCGGTAAATATTATAAAATTTTACCAGTAATTTCAGTATGCATGTTCGGTAAAATCGGATTACCGGTAATGAGACCCCCAGTACAAAGATTCAACTTTCAACTGTTAAAAACTAGACGACTACACTGCTATTTTTATAGGTTAAAAAATAATTAACAATTTAATCGACAGTCCAGATATCCTAGAAATGTTACAATTTCACGTCCCCCAATGCAACACAAGATCCACAAGAAAAACGAATGTTGGACGGACAAACATACTATTAGTCACCAACTATATTAATAATGATATTGATATCTTTAATGATATTCATTTCACACTTAAGAATCATTTGAAGATATGTAATTAATCTTTAGTTGCATACCTTCCGCTATAGGGATTGATTCATTTTTAATGTACTTTTCTTAATCTTTCCTCACACTCTTTTTTTACTTTGTATATTTTTACTATATTTGCCTCTTTTGGTTTCTAACTGTTTGGCAATAAATGAATTAAATTAAATTCCCAGTGTTCATAACGTACCTAACGTCTGTATCAGGATAGTTAAATTTACCCCCGCCCTCCCGTTGTAATATCGGCTGTTTGCACATGCTTTTCGCATTTTTTGTTTTATTATTATTATTATTATAACGCCGCTTTTATTTTGTTTTATAAATATTATTGCATAGTACTGTTTTATTTCCACCGCTTATTTATATTGATTTGATTATAATAGAATCGCTACTGATAATTTGCTAACCGCCATTGTTGCGACATTCATTTAATTTGACATTTATTCATTGATTTATTATTGACATTTAAATTGTGCATTTATATTTCATTCTCTGTTTATATTGCCTAGAAGACCAATAGACGTATTATGTTAAATCATTAATGCTGTTTTACTAATTAGTAGTAAGTTTATTTCAGCTGCCCACAAGAACGAGAACAACTGGATTACTCACAAGACTCGAAGCTACTTGTGCCCTCGGTACACCAGTGAGAACCGCAGAAATAACAAGATCAGGTTCTAGCGTGTGGTCTCACGTTAGGCTGACCTGGCGCCCGAGGATATATATATTTCCGAAGGCCGGTTTATTCTTGAATTAATAAGATATTTGTTTGAGCCATCTGTGACAGTCGATAGGACTCCCCACTAGCAGCGTCGCGAGTGGGAATCTGTCAAAATTTATAAATTGTAGTGCATAATATGGAAAGGGGATGATCCTGTTAATAAACTTATTCTATTCTAAAAAATGCATAGCTCTAGCCTAAATGCACTGTTTGGGCATTCTTGGAGAGTGTATAAAGGCGTATTTATGAGATTTTGCGAGATTATTTAAAGATTAGTACTCAACGTGCTCAGTAGAACGCAATTAGAGTTCCATATTTAGTAGTTAGTCAGTGCGTTAAACACACATGTAAGGTTGTCGCCAATTGATACACCCATGTAAGGCCTTTCAATTATTTACTTAATTATCTAATGCTTAAGCTGATGTAATTTAATCTCTTCGGTTAATTAGTAGAATAGAATAAACCTTTATTGGCATATCAAAAATGACATGTGTTTACAGTTCTATACAAAAAAATAAAAATAACAAATTAAAAGAATCAACCATAAACAAAAAAAACTCGTAGGATGTGTTTGAGAGAGGTGGAGACAGGTGATTGAAAGGGTGAAGACATTTAGTTACTTCGGTTTTTTATTGGCACAAAATGGGTAATGTAAAAGCCACCTTGTTATCGATATGTTATCGAAGAAGACAAGGGGCGCCGTGGAGAGAATGAGAATGGTATGAGAGAGAAGATTCGGAGATTCAGTGAGAATGAGGTTGAAGATAATGGATGTGTGCGTGAATAGTATTTTATGTATGGTGCGGAAGTATGAGCAGTTGTGGAAAGAGAGAGGATGGAGAGAGTCAAGATTGGATGTATGAAAAGGATGTTAGGATTGGATAGGAATACCAAGAATGAGATAGTGTTACAGGAGATGGGAAAACAGAAATGTTGGATAAGTGGCGTGAATAGAATGGTGAAATTTGAAGCGAAGATCTGTTGGATGAAGGAAGGATAGTTAAGGAAGTGGAGCTGGTGGAGGGGATGGATGTGGGGATGAATGGAGGGGACGGATGAATGGATAAAGTGAAGGGTAAAAATTAATAGAATGATTGGATGGTCATCGGATAGATGGATTGAGAAAATGATGGGTGGGGTTGAAGTAGTTAATGAGAATATGGAGAGGATAAAAGATGTGGTTATGCAAGAGAGAGAAGAAAGAATAAGAGGAAGTAGATATAACGTTAAGTATAAGTGAATTTTAGGTAAAGAAGGTGTTGCAAGTTATTTGAAATCAGATTTATATATGGGAGAGAAAAGATTGATTGCTAGATTTAGATGTGGGTATGAGGAGGCAGGTAATAAATACTGGATGAAAGAACATGAGAGAATGTGTAGGATATGTGGGAAAAAAGAGGAAAAATTGATTCACTGGATTAATGAGTGTGAGGGGATAGAATGGAGTGAGAAAGATAGAGTTCGGAGAAAATTGTGGGTTAGATTTGGTGAAGAGGGTAAGGGTTTGGTTGTTATGAGAAGGGATAATTAAAGAAATAAATAAGAAGAGGTAAGGAAATGAGTGCGTGGGATGAAGGGTGGGTGTGATATAAGGGGTAGGGGGGAGGGTAATAGGTAAAGATGGATTGGGTAGGGGAGCTAGAGGGGGACAGATAATATAGCATGGGTCTTTCCTTCCCTCTTGATGTAGTTTAGGATTGCAATGTTAGGTATTAATATTCCTTTTATGCTTATTTTCTATTTTACCTAACTTCAAATAAACTGAAGCGAAACCAAAATGGATAGGCGTTTATTACATTTTATATTTGAAGACGAATTTATTGGTCATAATACATAATTATCTTATTTTTCGTGCTTCTGCTTCTGTGGTTTTAATTCTATATTGAATTCCTTCAAACTCCAACATTAATAAGTGAGAAAGATAGAGTTTCGGGGAAAATTGTGGGTTAGTTTTGGTGAAGATGGTAAGGGTTTGGTTGTTATGAGAAGGATAATTAAAGAAATAAATAAGAACAGGTAAGGGAAAGGGTGCGTGGGATGAAGGGTGGGTGTGAGATAAGGGGTAGGGGGGAGGGTAATGGGTATAGATGGATTGGGTAGGGGAGCTAGAGGGGGGCAGATAATATAGCATGGGTCTTTCCTTCCCTCTTGATGTAGTTTAGGATTGCAATGTTAGGTATTAATATTCCTTTTATGCTTATTTTCTATTTTACCTATTTTTTTGTTGATGTTATTTTTATATTTCTTTTGATACTATAAATAGTTGTTGAAAATGCCAATAAAGGTCATACTTTCATACTTATTAATATTAATTTTCGCCTTATTCCAGCGCTTTAATAAAGCGAAAAATATGCTGTAAAAATGGAGGACCGCTTGAAGAATGAGCTACATAAATAATAATAATAATAATACATTATTTAACGGAACCCATTACAAATAAATTTTAGACTAAATATTCAATACAGTCATTTCAACAATTGACTTATATATGTGTGTTTTAATTCTAATAATTACATATTTCATTAATTACTTTCTCTTCTATTGATTCTTAACATATTTCTCCTAGTACTAAATACCTTGACTTAACCAACATAACAACAATGTTTTTAAATTAAAATAATGATAAATTCTTAATTTATGTACCAATGCTACTTCATTCCCCTTTTCTTCCTATTTAATTGGTTGCTATGTGATTTTGCATTTACCACTTTAATTTCTAACCAAATTACATGTTATGGTATAATCTCCTTCTAGCTCCCTCCCTAAAATATCTATCTTCTAAATTTAGATTCAGCTTGTGATTATTGATTAGTCCCAAAGAGCGATCCAAAGGATCATGCAAACCATAATTTGTATTGTGACTGGCTATGTGAAACTGCATGTTACATGTAACTTGTTTTTGTGGAACCCTCCATTTTCCGCTGCTTTCCGTATTATTTTGTCACCGGCGCCGCTAATATTTCGCTAAATAATGTTTTGTTAAAAATTATTTTAATTGCACTACCGTTTTGCTATGCGCCGATTTGCTTTGTTATATTTTGTGTACCATTTAGTATAAGACCGCTTGAACACCGCTATTTAACATTCATTCATTTTATTTAATATTAATATTTAATTGAATATATATATATATATATATATATATACAGGTACCCAAGATGACTCAAAGGGACGACCTTTCATACCCAACTTATATCTAATGTTCTTTAAAAAAAATTCTTGAGCATATTCAATGGCATTTATTTGCTTTCTGTGTTGTGGCGACCAGATGCAGCTACCATATTCCAATATTGAACGAACGTTTTGTTTACACCATATGCTAAAAGAGTTAATGTCATCTTGTAGTTTCTGTACATCGAGGGGAGAGTTAATAGATCTAAAGAATTTCAGGTCATCAGCAAACAACAAGAATTTAGAGTTTACGAATAGGTTAGCAATATCATTGATTAACAAATTGAACAATATGTGAACCCTGAGCAGCCCCAGATGTTACAATAATCCCCGATAAGGTGAAGTCACCGATCTTAACGAATGGTGTTCTTGATGACAAAAAGCTCTCTATCCACCGAATCATGTTATCACCAATCCCTAATGTTCTCAGTTTATGAATAATATCTTGTGATTTATTCGATCGAATGCTTTAGAGAAGTACTTTCAGATCGAGTAGACGGAGTTACCAAGTTCAAATTCATGTAATATAAATTTTTGATAAACCAACAGATTACAACAGATAAATGACCCACCCTGGGTAAAACAATGCTTATTGTGAGTAATTATATTCTTGAAGTGCCACATAAGTTGTTTGGTAACACTAACATCCAAGATCTTAGGGACACACGATAGCGATGCCTGATAGCGATGCCTCTATAGTTTCTAATATAATTCCGGTCACCTGATTTACGAATGGGAATAATATAGCTTCGTTCCCTGATGTCAGGGAAAACACCTGTAGAGATCGATAGGTTAAATATTCCTGCGGTTTCTGGTGTGTATACATTCACCCAAAAAAAGTGGCGAAATCTCATCTGGGTTGTTTTTGGCATTAAGATCCAATATATCACGAAGATGAAATTTTAAATCAGTAAAATTAGTACTTCGAGTAATTTTTATTATGCTGACTTTCGATAATTATTATATCATATGTTGTACACGCCACAGCTTGTGTGATTGTTTAATTTTCATAGGTAGGGGCTAATTTCGAAAATTGCAAACGATAAGGAGATTATAGGAATTAGTCTTTCAAAAATTGAGGCACAGGTGAACACGTGTTCTGGCATAGGATTACAGCCGTTATCACCACCTTCTAATTTCCAACTATAGGCTCAAGACATCCTTGCATCGGGTTACGAATCCGATACTCAATCAGTACTCTATAATCCTCTGAAAATAAGCATAAACCAGCGGACAAAAACCACGAGGTAGCAACAACAAGTAAACCACTGACAGCAATAGGCAGGTCAATATCAATATCAACAAATGATTCTGTGAGGACCAGGATTACTGCTACGACGAAACAATGGACAAACTGTACCCACTCAAAACAAAGGAAACAGACAAAGAAAGATGGCAAATTGTTCAAAACAACAAATGTCGAAGACGAATAAATAAACCCGCATCAGAAGGCAATGCAATAAACACTCCAATAAATGGTATCTCGATGATTGCACATCTACATGTCTCCAGATTTAACCCAAATGTATCTGTCGAAGATCTAAGAAAGTACCTAATAGAAAATAACTTACCAACCCTAAGTGCATTAAAGTGCAATCTGAACATCCGAACGATTACTCTTCTTTTACACTAGAAGAACTTGAAAAAGCAAAGAACTAAAGCATCTGGCCGAGGGGCAGATGCATCTATCCTTTTCTATACAGAATATCGAACAGAACAAATTAAAAACACGTTCTCTAAAACAAACTTAATCAACGAACACGAACCAATTTTTTCAACATAAAAGTTCAATATATCAACATAGGTTTTCTATAGCCTAAATTCAATGAACTCCTAGTAACAGTAAATATGGACCAACCCGTTATCTTAATAATAACTGAAACATGGCTAAACTGCACAATTCCAGATACTCTCATTTCTATTCCAAATTATTCAATCATAAGAATAGACAGAAATAACAAATGGGGTGGAGGTGTGTGCTTATACTTAGCCAAAGAATTTGAAGGTACCACACATATTATATTATGCCTATCTGAGTGAATTTCCGCCAGATGCAGTATATATACGAATCAGATACGGTCAAACTAAGCCAAATCTAATTTATATTAACGGGCAGAATGTTTAATAACTAAAATCGCAAAAAACTTCTTATATTTGGAGATTTTAATTTTCCACAAATTAATTGGTCGTACCAAAAACTTAGAACCAAAAACTAATCTATGGAATACTTTTTTGACATATACACAAATAGCCACTTGCACCAAATGGTACTGGAGCCGACTAGATTTCGTGATCGTAAGAACCCATCAACATTCGATCTGGTATTGACAAATGACATGAAACTATTTACTGCCTTAGAAATTAAAGCGCCTATTGGTAAAAGCGTCATTGTGTTATCGAAGCCAACATACAGGTTTCAATACAGAGCAACAATCACACAACCAAGCAAGTGTACAACTTTTACAAAGCAAATTACGACATCAAAAGTTATATTTACAGCTGTCAAATTGAGATTAATGAAGACCTATCATTAACCTTAACTAGTGCACTGGACCAATTTGTTCCAACTTTCAAAGTTATTAAACACCGAACAACCCTTGGTTCAAAATTCTAAAAATCATACAATTGAAAAGTCATAAGTGGGGTCGATACAAAGTTGTCAGAAAAAACGAAGCCTATAAGGATTACAGAACCATCTCCAACAAAGTTACATCTCAATTCAAACACATTCAGTTCTAAAGTCAGGAAAATCACCCTAAATTGGCTAAAGACAATTCAGATGAACTAGTTACGGATCCCCTATTAATCGATAATGAATTCACGAATCAATTGCAGAGTATTTTTACACAAGAAACCTACGCTCCATTTCCAAAAATTCAACGACAAATAAACACCATAAAAACAATTACCATCACTCCCCAACGAGCATTAAACGCTATCAATTCCGTAACAATAGCTCCAGTCCTGGACATGACAATTTAGCAGCTTTTTTTCTAATAATTGTGCAGAACTACTAAGTTCTCCTCTTTCAGAAGTTATTAATCATTCGCTGACAATGGGTGAAGTTCCAGATGAATGGAAGAAAGCTACTATCATTCCGGTTTACAAAAAGAGAGACAAAACCAAAGCGGTGAACTATAGACAAATCAGCTTCACATCGGTACTCTATGCATGGAGAAAAAGATAGCTGAAGACGTAAAAAACTTTTTACTTACAAATGGAACAATTGGCAAAGCACAGCAAGGATTTCAGCCTGGACGATTAGTAACAAGCAACATGCTACTAATGTTAAATGAACTAACAAGCAAATTTGACAAGAGTCACCCAAATGATTTTATATATATATATATCTACTTTAAAAAGGCTTTCAACAAAGTTCCAACACAAAGACTATTATACAAACTAGATGCTATGGGAGTCAGAGGCAATTTGCTCGATTGATAAGAAGTTTTCTGACGAGTCGCACCTATCGCATCCGAATTGACTATAATTATTCCAGTGAACAAGACACACTCGGCGGGGTGTCTGAAGGATGGGTACTTGGATTTCTCTTATTTTTGTGTTATATAAGTGACAGTTCAAAATCGATAGAAGACAGAATCAGTTACTTTGCTGATAACACGAAACTTTTGGGTTATACAAGTGATATAAACGATAATACACAAGCAAACTTTATAATTGGACTCAAATCTGGCTGCTACATTATACTCTTTTCGGAAACGTACAGAAAAGAGTAACCTCTTAAAGGAATTATTGTTTATCGCGATTTAAAGTGGGCAGAACATATAAATGGCATAATTAAAAAGACTAACACATTAATCTATTTAACAAGAAAAGCCTTTCCACATCTAACATGTCAGATGTTCTTGATCATAAACAAGTCATACATCAGACCAATACTCGAGTATGGATACTCAGTGTGAAACCCGTACTTTAGCAAGGACATCGATGCACTTGAAAAGGTCCAAAGAAAAGCAACTAAGGTTCCAAGTTCTTTCAGAAATCTACCATACGAGCGGCCTTCAACATTGAAACTACCCAACCTACAGGAGCGCAGAAATAGAGGCGACCTAATTGAAACTTACAAGATCACGATAATTGCCACGTCAGCTGCCACTTCAATATTAAGTTTAACGCACTAACACGATTTATTAAATAATCGTGTTATTTAATAAATCGTGTTAGTGCGTTAAACGAAATACTGAAGATGAACTACAGGTGTTAAAAGTTGTAAGCTTTGGCGTTAAAGCCTCCTTTCAATTAAGATCATTGTAGAAACAACTTTGGCCACCTTTCTCAGATGGTCCGACGCTTCTCAGTAAAAAAAAACCGCAATAGAAGTTTATACAAGGCGAACTTTGATTGTTAAAATCCCTTGCTTCATTGGTTAGTTATAAGCACTTTAATAATTCATCTGAAAATAAAAAAAGGTGCTATTTCGTCCAAATATGTTACACACAAATGATACATTGCATTATTCCAAATGCAATATCAGCGAATAAATAAATATATAACATCTTAATATATGCAAATTTTCATACCCATTGCATTCAAGAGGTGAATTTAAAGAATTAGATTTTCATAGGCTTGTAGCGTACTGATTGAGTCTCGGATTCATAACCCGATGGAATGATGTCTTGTGTCTATAGTTGGAAAAAGAGAAGGTGCTAATAAGGGCTATAATTCTATGCCAGAAATACATGTCCACCTTGCCTCAATTTGTGAGACGAATTAGTACAATTTCCTTATCGTTTGCAATTTTCGAAATTAGCCCCTATCAATTAAATAATTAGTCTTACTGCGAGGCAGTAAATACTACATACATTCTTTATTTCTTTAATTTTGTTCTAATGCTACCAGGGTTATGATAATATATCGATAAAGGGGCTCTCAGTTTGACTGACTATAATTATTACTTGGTGGTACATAAACGATCTTAGGTATCCATCTATAGTATTTTATTGTTAAATAATTTTCTCCAGCAGAACGCTTATGTTGCAATTCTGCATTAAGATCTTTTAGTTGATTTCGCTGGATGATTCTAAGGTCAGCTGATATATTGGTATTTCTGTAGTATATAACTGAGCTTTGTTTCTGAGAATTTGTGGGGCTGATTCGGCACCCT
Organism: Adranes taylori; assembly: GCA_009867245.2. Lineage (NCBI taxonomy): Eukaryota > Metazoa > Arthropoda > Insecta > Coleoptera > Staphylinidae > Adranes > Adranes taylori. The sequence goes on along the minus strand of WYDF02095738.1, from coordinate 828 downwards.
GCATAACAATTTTTATAGGGCGGTTCTTCCCAGTAGCCCTTGCATATCGTAGAATTTTAACTAAATCAACCTGAGTCCCGATAGAGTTAACGATATCTGCAATTTGTGCCAGATGTAAATGGTTTACAGCTTGTTAGTAATTAGCGGTTAGAATTAGTCCGCAAGAGGCGCCTGCCTTACTTACAGTCCAGTCATAGCACTTTATTAGGTACGCGGTAGATTAGGCGGATTTGGAAGTAGATTAGTCGGGAGCTCTACGTTGAGAGCTACAGAAATTGTAGGGGAAATCGCATTAATAAAAACTGAGAGCATTCAGCAGTCAGTTTATGGTGATTTTTTTCCTAATTCATAAACAAATTAAAGTATAGTGAATCGCGAAAAAATTGTACTTACAGTAATGACCGTAACGCATATCTAAGTAGTTCATATTTATTTAATGATTGACTAGTTTGCAAGTGACACAGTGATTAATTTTTTTATTCTGAATTAATATAAAATATTCTTGTCTCTAATTTTTATTATCTTATAAACTTTGAACTACTGAACTGCATATTATATCATGAAACTTTTATTCTGGTTAATGTGTTTGAATTAATTGCATGGAAAATACTTATGATGCTTGAATAGATTATATTAGTGATTAATAAAAATTATTACGTTCCTATAGATCCCGGGGATAATAGGGTGGGATCGTTTCGTGAACGTGAAATTAGATAAACTCAGTAGACATCCAACCTACCATCAAATCACGCAATAATAAACGTGATAATATACAACTTAAAACAACTAATATATATGCGGCTATTTTTTTGAACCGGAATTATAATC
>WYDF02095727.1:0-10772 GCA_009867245.2 Adranes taylori | reverse complement strand
TGCCAGTATTTTAGTGAATAGTTTTAGTACTGAGCTTAATAGCGTAATTCCTCGATAGTTTGCTGGGTCTTTTTTGCATCCCTTCTTGAAGATTGGAATGGTTATGCTTTCTTTCCATTTGTTTGCTATATGAATATAAAATAAATGCAACTTTATTATCCATTTCATAAACATGATACACTCTCAGTATTTCCAAAGAAATACTGAGTTATGTGATGTACCAAATTTAATCAAAAATATATTTTCTATTAAAAGATTAGCTGAGGCTCATCACCTGAGGCTGAGGCTGACCTTATTCAGTTGGCTATATAAATAAGGTTCTAGCAAATCAAAAGCGATGATCTGTAACACCGAACGAGTAATAAAGTATTTTATTGAAGATTCTGATGAAAAGGAGTTTTTTACATTGTTACCGATTTGAAAATGTAAATCATATTGATTTTTCAAAAAACATATACTAAACTCAACATACTCTCAAATGACGTCATCCTGTTTTAAGCAAAAACAAATGCACGGCCCTGGTACATTTTAGCCAATTATTTTTTTATACTGGCCCCGGTAGTATTTATTGACTATTTTAGAATTTACTTACGTACTTTTATTTCTAAATTTAGTTACTTTTATATTGGGGCGACGCTAAACCACGTGTTGGCTGTATTATGTAGATAAATTCTTTTGTACATATGTTCTTGTTTTTTATAAAAATAAATAAATATATGGAATGTATAAATTGATGTGTCACATAAATACATCGTATGCATATGAATATAAGATTTGTTCTATATGCTTTTGTTTAGCAATTCAACTATGCGTGTATATTACGCACGGACAGTTACATGTGTTGGTAGTTTTAAAAATATATTATGGGCTATATCTTTGGTACCATTAGAGTTAGTCCCTTATGTGTGGTATCATTTTAAATAGAATTACGAGGGCTATTAAGATGTATAGAAATATACATGGTGTTACTAAAAAGTTTTTTGCAAAAATGTTTATTGCTCAAAATCAGTTCAATATATCAGTTCACATTGGCAGACTTGAGGTTCCTTAGACTTAGATATGATTATGATATTTAGGGCAGTAATATTTTCTTTCAAGGTCGCTTAGTGCCTTAAATATTATCTTTCGATACAGAAAATGAAAAACACATTACTGCGAAAGTTATCGAGAAAATGGACCGCAAAGATAAAAAAAAATAAAGAAAAGTAGAAGAGGGATTAATTACCATGCACCCAAGCTTATCCGAGGAACTACATGCTTTTTTGTCCAAGTTTGCAATTTACAAAAATATGGTCACCGCCCGTTTGGTTTTAGTGCCGAACTTGAGTGCTTTCAAGAAATGTTATATCTCCTACTTATAGAAACACTTTACATTCTCTTTACTTACCCACACTTTGAGAGCCACTGATATATTTTCTTCCATTTTATACACCATTTCAACTTTCCACCTTCATGCAATTTATATTGTTGCTAACTCATTCGTTTTATTTTCTTTTAAATGCTATTATGTTGCATTTCGCATGCGAAAGATTTGCAGATAACGAATGAATTTTTTACATTTCGGATGATGATACAAGGCGGAGATCCTTTAATTTGTTAGTACCTATGATGGAATGAAATGAGATAATAATATGATGAGCAGCGGTCATTTGAACAAAAAGCATATTATACTTTTAACGTTTTATTACTGAAGATAAACCAAAATTAATTGTTTTAAAAGTATAGCACGGAAATGTCGGGTAATATCGGACAGCTAAAGTTTTTTGAATTTGTTAATAAATCAATTTAGTCATAATATATAGTAAAATATACTTTGATACATTCTACAAGTACCCATAAGAGCAATTATACCTAGGAAATTTCATTTTACCTTTCTGGAGTACTTGAAAAGGACTTTCCTTTTTACCCATACAAAAAATTGGAGGGTTATATCGGACATGGTAAAATATTAAAACAATTACTTATTTTTATTTATTTAAACAGTATTTTTATTTTTGATCCGATCGCCAATCGTGCTTTTGTTATTTTTTTTAATCGAATTTGTTCAATCGCCTTTTCCATATTCTCCTCCAACCAACGTTGCCGCACTTGCCCATATTTCTTATAAAACAAACAATAATGTTAGAATTCGATTTTGTACACAAAATTGTTATAATCCTTCATTATTGTCCATTATCGATATAACCCTCCATTATAGTGTCCGATATAACCCAAGTAAACAAACATCTAATATCCTGATCTTATCAGATTCAAAGCGTAAAAAATAATTTAAAAAAAAAAGTTGGGGATTTCGAATGGAATGGTAAGAATGTTGAGGAGGATGTCTGAGGGAACTATGATAAGGGCGAGAGTGAATGCGGAGACGTCTGATTGGTTTGAGATTGGAATGGGGGTTAGGCAGGTGTGTCCTCTTAGTGCTAGTCTATTTAATATTTATATATCTGATTTGGAGGAACTGTTGAGAATGGAGCAAGCGGGGGGGGGGGGGGTGATACAGATAGGAAGGTGTAAAGTATGGTCCCAGACTTATGCCGACAATATAGTATGTATGGCAGGTTCTAGAGAGGGGATGAATGAGATGATTGAGTGTGTGAATAGGTATGGAGAAAAGAAGGTTAGTGTTGAATACAGAAAAGATGAAGATAATGGTTTGAAAAGGAGATGGAAGAGAATGCAGGAGTGATGTGTTTGAAGTAGGAGGATATAACATAGAGGTAGTGAATATGTATAAATTCCTGGAATATATGATGACGCAAAGTGGCTCATGTATGGAACATATTACTATGATTGTGAAGAGAGCAAAAGGCATTGTAGAAAGAATGAGGAAAGTGTGGAAATGGAGGGTTGGTGAGTCCGTAAAGATGAGGTTAATGATAATGGATGTGTGTGTGAGGATGTATGGGGATGCGGTATGGTCAGTTTTTGCAAGAGACATGATTGAGAGAGTTCAAGCAGGTTGTGTCAAAAGGATTCTTGGTGTTGACAGGTCAACTCCGTACGAAATTGTGCTTCAAGAGACCGGGAAAAACAAATGCTGTTCTGCTGATATTAAAAAAATGATGAAATTTGAGAGTAAAGTATGGTTGGATGAGGAACAGAGATTGGTTAAGTAAATTTATATAGATGGATTGATTGAAAGGGATAATGGGGGAAATAAGTACATGTGGTTAGAAAACAAAAAGAAAATGTATGAAAGAATTGGGTGGTCTATGTGTAGATGGAGTGAAAGGATTTATAGATGGATAGGGTTTTGTGAATGAGGTGGTTGAGAGAATATTAGATGTGGAGAAACAAGAGAGGTTTGAAAGGTTTAGAAGATGTAGGTTTAATGATAAATATAATAATTGGATGAGGGTAGAATAGGGGATGGTTGAGTATTTAGTGTCAGGAATAAGTATGAATGAGAAAAGGATGATTCCAAGGTTTAGGTGTGATAGTGAAGAAAGAGGTAATTGATACTGGATGAATGAGCAAGACAGGATGTGTAGAGCATGTGGTGATGGTGAAGAAAGTTGAATGCATTGGATGAGAGATTGTATTAAGATGGAATTGACTGATGAGGAAAGGGAGAGAATTGGTGGCGTTGTTTAGGCCATCATGAGGTAAATATTCTAACAAATAAGGAGTAGGGGGTGTGTTACAAGATTGATGTTAAAAGGAATGTGGGGATATAAAGGTAAAGAGAAGATGGTAGATGTGTGGTAGGAATGGGAAGTATGGTGTGTAGGATGGTGAAGTGAAGATAGGGAAGTAATGGTAGAGAAGGGCTAGGCATGTAGGGGTGGAGGTAATGAAAAAGAGTTGATAGGGATTTAAAGAGTTGTTCTGAAGAGAGGTATGAAGAAGCGGTATATGAAAATAAAAGGGCAGTTACATAGCCTAACTCCCTAGCAAAATAGTGAAAAAGGTTTATTTTTAGTGTGTAATTTTAATTTTTCAATTCAATGTTTATTAGTATTTACCTTTTGTTGATTTATGTTGCTAATGCCAATAAAGGTTGTTTATTATTATTATTAATATAAAAAAAATGATTGCTCTATGTTATCACTACACTTAGAATATAAATTTACTTACGTCTAGGCAAAATACTGCGCTCCAAAGTTGTCTTCGTGCACAAAAAAAATCTAAAATAAAAACAGAAAAACACAAACTCCTAAGCACTCAAACTATTTATTTAACCGATCTATTAATGGCGTCCGCTACGTTCTGTAGGTTCGCCCTTCCTGCTAGTAACGCAACCATGCTGCTGCCGGTAATAGAAGCCCGAAACACAACTAAAGCCTGAAGTCCAATATAATCCTCTGTCCGATATTACCGAAATTTCCCTATAGTATTTTTTGTTTTGTTTATGGATACGGTCGTAAGCGATTAAAATTAATGTCTCCGACTTATCAACGATTTAATAATTTAGTATTTTTTATTGTAATTGTAGAACATGTTTTTATAATAGCTAAATAAATTTTATGTATCTTTAAATGAGTGACCGTCAGAAATGTTGTGGAATTGATTGAAGACAAGACTTGTTTTTACGTTTCTTAGGCCGCCCGTATAGGGTTCTTGCAAGTCAGGAATCTTGCACGTTTTCGCGTTTAATATTGGTAAACAGTAGGGATTTACAATATATATTTAATATGGGTTTCGTTTAAGTCGAAACATAATTGAAAATAGTCTCCCGTGTTTCGCAGAATGTTGATTACGAAGTCAGGCGTTACTGGACGGCACATAGTTGTGATGCGCTCCCGCAGATGGTTTTGTCCATGATCTGGACGGTGTGAACATTACATAACCCCACACAACACTATCCATGGGGTTTAAATCTGGAGATCATGAAGCCCCACTCGTCTCCTACGATCGATCCACTGAGGGACTTTTTAAGCTAGCTAATTACGAATTTGTAACCCATAGAGTTGGTATGCACTGTCCTGTATGAACCATTCTGATTTTACAAAATCTACCAAATCCAAATCAGGTAGTAATTCATCTCCTGGCATTGCCGAGTAAAGTTCATTATTAACTGTTCCGTTAAGAAAGTAGAGTACCTATGATCCGGTCTTTCCACAGAAGAAAGTTATGTCAGGTCATCTCACCATTTACATTAAGATTGGTTCCGTCCGAAAACATAATTTTAGACAAAAACTCTGGGTCTTCCTTTAAATGGGTCGAAAACCAATTGCACATATCCAAACGGCGACTTCGTCGCTTCTTCGTCGGCTTGATTGTTTTCGAAATTGCTGATATCTTTGCCAAAACCCCTTCCACTACCTCTTCTGAAGTGCCCGGATATCCAATTTTTTTTATCATCGGGCACACCACCCTACCTATACCTTTGAACTTTGCTAGCAGTTTACCAACTGTTGAGCACGACACTCGTTCAGGATGCCTCAGATTAAATTCATCTACCACTTGTCTTTGCGAGAATCTTTTTCTTCCACAAAGGAGGATAACCTCTACCTGGCTTTCGTTCAGGATGCCTCAGATTAAATTCATATACCACTGGTCTTTGCGAGAATCTTTTTCTTCCACAAAGGAGGATAACCTCTACCTGGTCCACAGTGGTCAACATTTATGAGTCGTACAACGAGAAAACATAGCAAAATTAGTAAAATTCTATAGTGCGGGACTTGTGGAACACTTGTGGTACAGTTCGTCATCTAGTGCGTATACGTCGTTTCATCAGTTTAGTTACATTTTTAATGTATTCAAGAACATCTTTCTTTTATCAACGTGCCTCATGAACCAAATAGTATTGGTTAAATAATATAGAGGTCTATCGGTGACAATAATTTCTAGTGCAATAAACTTTATTGCATAATTTATATTTCGTTCGTTCTTTTACATACTATTCAACAGGTTCTAGATATATAGTTTCAACTCTATTTTGTTACAAAATGTATATAAAAATAATACCAAGAAATTTCTTAGAACCAATGAGATAAAGTCTTTTTATCCAGGTAAAGTCTAGACCAGCGTTTCTCAACCGCCGAACCGGCACCGGTCCGCGGAGAATTTTTACCTGTCCGCGTTAAATTTTTTTTATTAAAAATATAATAATAAAATTTTAATTTATAAAATTAAGGGTCCGCAAGAAAGAACCACCGCTTCGCGAGATTTTTTCACAACTTTTAGCGGTCCGCGGGCGAAAAAAGGTGAGGAACACTGGTCTAGATAATAATGTCTAGAAGATAAAGTCTATTATTAAGCGATTCTTTAAATTGTTTTCAAAGTAATTCGCTAGCTAAGCTCTAGAAAAGAGGATTATACTTTTAAGGCACCTGCTGCAAATAGCAAAGAATGAAGATAACGAGTTAACTTTAATAAGGTAATAAATGTGAATTAATATTTAGCTATGCTAAATATTTTCTCATAATTTGTCACTTCGTTTTTATTGTTCGGATACGTCAATAGATTTATATTAAACTGTATCTCGTCTACTTATTAAATTTCGTGTATTAAACATGCCGCCGCAATCCAAGAAAGTTTCGACAGAAGTACATGATATAATCGTGAATGTAAATAAAATATTTTGAGAAAGAGAAGAATACTTAATATTCCCTTCTTTCGCTTAGTGTTGTTCAGCAAAGGACTGCAGACGAATTTTATTTATTTAGTTTTTTTTTACAAATTGAATATTACAGTGGTATGTTTTAAGTCGGCCCCAGACGATGTGTGTATTTCGTCAACATTCGTCATTTGAGCTCATTCGCATAGCGTGTGGGAGGTTAACTTTGGCGAAGATTCGTTATGCGTAATGTTCTCGACGATTTTTGGTAAATTAGCACGAATCAAAGGAAAGCCAACCGTACTACATTTGCATTCGTAATGGTTCCCGCACACTTTGGTAGTCCGAGAGGTCATTTAGCCAGTTGAAATCATATCAGTAGTAGCTTGTAATCTGTGATTGTTTCTTTATTATTAATCGTCCTAAAATATTAATTTAATATTTTGGAAATAATAAGAAACAAATAATATAAAGAATTCTTTCTAATAATCAATTTGAAATATATAGAGGACCAATGAATTGATATTGGGATTTTTACAATTAAAAAAAATGAAACCTATTAATGTGTAGAACATATTAAAACTTCGTTTAGTGTAGAACTACTTATATTCACACAACTAGCGCTAAAAGCTATATTTTCAATGTCTTCTGGTAACATTTCTATTTGGTGATAGCCTGAGGCTAAGTCAAGAGTTGTATAGTATTGTGATCTACCTAATTTGTCTAGGATCGAATGCACGTCTGTTATAGGGTATCTGTCCGAGACGGTCTGATTATTAAGGCCTCTATAGTCTACACGTAGTCGAAATTAGGTACTCCGCAATAATAGAGTCTCTTGGATACTACTATGGGTACTATAACTGGACACGACCATGGTGAGCATGATGGTCTACTAATATTCTGGTTTAACAAGTCATTCATTTGTCTTTTGACTTGTTCTCTTTGAGCTTCGCGTAAACGATATGAATTTTTGAAAATAGTGTTGGGATCAGCAAGCCTAAATGAATGTTTGATCTGATTAGTGAAAGTGAGTGGTACACCAGGGCAATAAAAGATATCTTTATACTATAAGCAAAGACTTTCAATAACTGAGTACTCTTCGTCGTTCATATGTCCTAATCTTAACTTTTGTAAATTTTGAAATTGTATGTTTTTTAAATTTTCGTCCTTAAATTCTTTAAAAGAGTTAATTGACATTTTTCCGTCATCAATATAATTTAATTCCGTGTGGTGATTGGTTCTAATATATTTGGAAAATTTAATATCTTTTTCAGTATTATTTCTAACAGTAGTTAATGCAAGATTATTATTATCTATAGATAGTAATGATTCTGGAATTTGAACTCCTTTAATAATGGTTTTCTTGGGTAATATTCCTATTTGCGTTTCACATGATACTGAAATTTAAATTTCTTTCTCTGTACGTGCTTCAATTTCTATATTATGTAGAGATATGTTATTACAATTTTTTTAATTAATTTTACAATAATTTTTTTTTTGTTAAATGTAATGGAATTTTCCCTGTTTGTAATTAATTATTTGTTTTTGAAATTAGTTTTTGCTCCTAACAGTTTTAATAAATCTGACCCTATAAGTCCTTGATATTCATATTTAAATTGAATACATAAAACTTATATCTAGTCTTATCTGTGTTAAAAATGATCGGTAAAGGAATTTCAGCCACTTCATCGTGCATAGTTGTTTGATGAACTGATTTGATTTGAAAGGTTTCGTTCTGAATATATATTGAATACAATCTGTGAACTTTTTTCTTAAAACTGATTTTGAACTACCAGTGTCAATCATACATTTAAAATTTACATCTGGGACAACTATATAAAGTAATTTTGTTGTGGTCTGTATACAAAATTGGATAAAAATTTTGGTTTTGTCCTTCAAATTGAATTTCGAAACAATCAGATTGCATATTTTCGTAATTCTCGGTATCATCATTTTGTTCTAAATTTTCTGGATAGCATTCAGAATTTTTCTATTTGTCACCAGTTTGCTATTTTTCCAGTTCACCGTTTTTGAACATTGAACGTCTTTGGTGATCGATGCCTCTCTACGCGTAACAATTGCCAAACGTATTGTGACGCCGAACATTTCCCAAACCAACACAATGTTTATCCAGTTTAACATTAAAATTACATACCCTTTTTGACACTTTTTGTGTTATTTTTAAATGAGCAAGACATTTTATGCAACAAATGATAAATTTACGTAGGTCTTTTCTGGTCTAACATCAATTGTTTCATCTTCTCATTTATTTGTTGTAGTTTAACTTATTTTTTGTACTAGCGACAACGTCGCAAAAATCAGAAATTGCAATTTTTGCCCGCAAGCGCGCATTTTTAGTAATTATATCTAGTAGTAGATAGCTAGTGCATACCAGAAGAAAACATTAGGACAGGGGTCCCCAACCTTTTTGCACCCAAGAGCACATTCTAGAATGCCGGTCGGGCGGCGGGCACTCCAAACTACACCCTTAAGAGCTAATGCTATTTTAACAGACTTATAAATTTTCTGGAAAAATTTTCTTTATTTTGATAATTTTGATAAATTTTCTTTATTTTGATAATTATAACGATATAATGCGAATTATTTTCGAACAAATACGCTTATATTTCTCTAATTAATTACTAAATATTAAATTATTTTTTTTTTAATTGAAAACTTGAATATTTTTTTTTATCGTGATCGCACAGCGGCGGGCACATATAAACCAGTCGGCGGGTGCAATGATGCCCGAGGGCATAGGGTTGAGGACCCCTGCATTAGGGTAAGTGTCTTATTCATATTAATAATTAATTAGATACAGTCCATTTTATTTCACAATATGTAGTGATTCCAATTATTGAATATTACAAAGAAATTGAGAAACAGAAATTAATATTCTTAAAAAGTCTTTGACATAAGGAAAGAATTAATTTTTGAAGCACTATGCAGCATTTTTTAATGATTTGTAATAAGTTATACTACATGAATATTACTTAGCACATGAAAACAATGTTTTGTCGAGCCGTTTTAATTAAAATGTTACGAATCTGCTTTACAAGAAAATTTTAGTCGAACGTTCAGTTTAGTGATCTTAAAGTTATAAATATTTGAGTAGTATAGTGGCTATAGCGATTATTAATTTTACTACAGTAATAGTAATTTTACGACTAAAAGCATAATACTAATTACAAAATAAAATTCCGTGCACATCTCATAATGAAGACTTAGTAATGCCACTTTAGAAAACGACTACTACTGACTGTTATCTTGTTTTAATGTTACATGTAATATACAGGGTCCGAGGTTCTAATATTAATAATACAGGAAGTTCTAATATTAATAATAATAATAGTTTATTAACTCAACGAAAGATTTATACAGAGTTATATTAACATTAATGTAGATAGTATGCAGAGCTGTTACAAGTACTAAAAAAAAGTACTCCCAGTAACCGCTGCAAGTAGTTACCTATAAATTATTTTTACATCAAGAAATAAGTAACAAGTACTGTTAAAAAGTACTTCGAGTAATAAGTAATTTTTTGAAAGTACATTTTACTTAAAAAAGTACATTACTTAAAGTATATTTTAAGTACTGTAAGTACTATTTATTTCAAACAAGTAAAAGTATCCAGTATATTTTAGGCAAAGTACTGGTAGTAAAAGTATTCAGTACCTACAATTTGGCATTTCTGGAAGTAAACTTTAAAGTAAAAAAGTACTAAATACTTTATTTGCAGTACATTTTTAGTGCAAGTAGCTCAACTCATAGTATGTACTTAAATATATACAAATACATCCTATATACTAAAACACATAATAAGTAAAGAAGAAGGATCAACGTAGAATAAGGTATTGGTAATTCTCTCATATATAACAGCAAATATAAGTAAAGGTGAGTTTTACATGAATAAATGAAACGTAAGACAACACTTGTTTTAAGACAGTAACACAACCAAACTAATAAAAAAAAATAATAAAGTAAAGAATGGAACACTAAGAAAACTACTACACTAAGAAAACTAGTTATATCCGTATGATCTTGTATTAAAGAAACGTGTTGAAACGTTTATCCACCCTGTCATAAAAATCTCAACTTCAGCACCAATTTGGTTAAATGTGTTACATATTCTGTATACAAGCGATCCGATACGCAAATTCGTATGGGCTGATTGCACGAAAAATGTATTTTCGTTTCAAGCATTCGGATGCGAAATGAAAAAATTAGGAAAGTGTAAAATGTCTGCACAATCGACCTCGTTATGAGCATTTTA